>CEMG01176835.1:0-24780 GCA_001179705.1 Baeospora myosura
CTACAATGATGACATCGGAGGTGGCCCTTGGGACACATTGCCATGTAAGTACGGCTTGTACGGAGATCAATCTGGCCGTGATCCGTCTAAACGTCGCAGGTTCATATTGGCGTACTGCTAGTACGCTCCTGTTTCTTATAGACCATGAACGCTGACCACAGTACAGACTGAGTCCCTGGCTGTAAATTCCGAGGCCCAATTGAAGGCCCCGGCGCCGCCCGCATCTTCGCTGAATTGACGCATGGTTTTGTTGTTCCTAAAGGAGTTATTCGCCTTTTGAAGCAGTTCTGATTCCTGAACGAATCAGATCTTCCGTGATGATTTCAGGAACTCCTTTTGCACATGGTCGTTCTTTTTCTCATGATGGGAATACCAAGCCGCTGATATAAAAGATGATTTCTCTTGTGTACTTTCCCCCGTCTCTTCCAAGTTCCATACTCTGACCCTTGACGAGCTCGTCTCCTAATTCCAGCCACTCTTTGAAGTCCATTCGTTTATATAGATCAAAATGACTTTCTCCCTCCGTCTCGTTGGTGCTTTCGCCCTTATTGCCTCCGCTCTCTCCTTCGCTGCCGCAACCCAAACCTCTAGCTCCTGCAAATCGAGCGAGTTCTGGTATGTTCTCCGTATTCGGTTTTATGTATTAAACTTAGCATGTATTGTATCCCAGGTACCAGGCAAAGAGCTGTTGTCTTCCTCACGGTGGTGTCCCTACTCCACCTACCCCTCCCAAGGGACACGATTGCCCTCCAACTGGTTACTACTGGGGAAGTACCCAGGGCTGCTGTGTCCCGTCGCACCTCCCCCCTACCAACACCCCACCACCTCAATGCCGCAGTGGATGGGACTGGTACCCCGCCCTGCACATGTGCTTACCGCACATCCCAACCCCAACCCCTACCCCTACCCCCGTCCCTTCAGGCGTGCACCACTGGAAGAAGCGCGACGTCAAGTCGCGTGCTAGTGCCCTCTGCCCCACTGGTCTAGATGCCTGCCCCATTGTGGGCGTGACCGCAGGGGACTATGAGTGTCTCGACGTCGCTAGGGAACTTGAGTCCTGTGGTGGCTGCACGTCCCTCGGAAAGGGTCAAGATTGTACTGCCATTGCCGGCGCATGGAATGTCGGCTGTGAGCAAGGAAGTTGTGCAGGTACGTTTATCCTTTCTTAATTTACGAACAATAATGTTGACCTTCATGTATCGGATACAGTCTACACCTGCGCATCTGGCTTTAGACGCTCCCATGACGGCAAATCATGCATCGCATTGGTTTAGAGCGTAACCCACGCGAACGCAGCGTACCACGACCTCTCTCAGAATTTTGCCTCCGAATACGTCTCCTCTCTTGTTCCCCTGACTTTCATTTTTTCACGCTCTTTTGGACCGGCCACTGCGACAAACATCGTTTCGGGGCTCTATAAGCTGTTTACTTATGACATTCGGACACACTATTTTTTTCGCCTCGGCTTCAGGTTGGATACACTTCGGACTACACGATACACCATTATCTATACATTATCTTAGCGTTATACGCACTTTCGAGTATCAACTCCCCCCGTTGAGCTCGATTTGACAATGAATTTGGATTTGAACTTTCTGGTCACATGACTGGCGCGTCTCGCTTGTTGATGATCAACGGACCAATGAGAACGCGCGACCAAACAAGGTTTCAATGTCCGCCCTATAAAGAGGAGCGCTCGTCGACGCGTCCCTCCTTCCAGTTCTTTCCTTCCCACCATCAAGTCCTACCCTGTGCCCCGCCTCTGTATCTTAACACGCCCTTCATTCAAGCGCTAGCCGCTCGTCTCAACGCCTCAATTGTATCAAAAACCGTTCTCGCCATGCCTTCACTCACCCGTCTTGCCGTGTACGCCGTCGCTATGATCGCCATGACGGGCTTCTCGCCGGCTGCGATTTGCACTGTCGCCTCGCCTTTACCGGATTCTGTCTCCCGGATGACACCGGCTCAGCCTTCTCAAAACCGTCGTATGGACCAGTTGTTGTCGCGTATCAGGAGAACAAGACAAAACGATTCTTCTGTCGACCCGCCTTCTGTGAATCCTGCTCTTGCCGCCGCCGATGGACCATATACACGTGCAGCGGACCCTTACCAGAGCCTCAAGGCGTATTCTGTCAAGTCCTCCCAAAGATCGAAAAACCTCAGTAAGTTGCCCTCGCTGCTGTCCAAGTATCTGGATACACCCGTTCTAAATACTTCCTATTCCAGAGACTCTCGCTGCACGATCGGCATACGTCAGCGACTCGGACGCCGACTTCCATCAAGAGGCCGCTTCAGAGTTGACCGCATATCAAGCCGACTATAGCGGCTACTTAGACATACTGAGGTCGCTCGCCGCCGACAAAGGGCTTCTCAATTTCAGTCCCGACGATCCGGTACAAGTGATCCTCAAAAACATCGTCAACGAAAACAAGAATGCTCTTAGTGCGACATACATTCTCGTCAAGAACCTTCCTGTTCTCGGTCCTATCCTTGGCCCCAGTGAGTGTCCTCGTATGTCTCTTTCGGTATGGTATACTGATGTCCACCGTCCACCCAGTCGTCTACGAGATCAAGTGCATCACCGATGAGATACTCAACGTCGTGGAGAACGTGACGGACGGCCTTCTGAACCCACTGAAACCTCTCCTGCTGCCTCTCTACACAGCACTCACGCTGATTGTCAACAAATCTTGTGCTTCGGGAGTCTCGCTTATTGGGATATGTCTAGATGCTACATCGGTGGATCTCAGAACATTGGGTCCTCTTCTGAATCTTTGAACCGTTACATGACTATTCTGCCTTCCTTGGAACATCTGTATCAACTACTACTCACTATAACTATCAGTTCCCAATGACAGTAGATCTGTCTGTTGTACACTTTTCGTCGTCCGTCGACTTCTACATTGCTATCCATGTTCATGCCGAATCATATGTTGCGAGATGACATTCATGACAAGCAGGAGCGCAGTACGGATCCATGTCAAAGGATATGCCCGCATTGATATATGATTGCGCGAAAATTATCAGGGTATCATACAGAAATGTGGGAGACAGTGATTATTCCTCCTCCAACCACTGATCAGCTATTGCACCAACCAATGGTAATTGGTAGCGGACGAGGCCATTCCGTGAGGCATCGATATATGCTCGGAATCTGCGTTTTGAAAGAAATAAGTCAGTTGCCTGTGTTGTAAGAATTAGTGTGACGTACGCCATGTAGCACTGCGTCGATAGGATTGTCAGTGTGAGGAACGTTCGCATCCATGAAGGAAACTGGAGTAGTGAGATAAATATGCGGAAGACAATCAAGGGTGTGGAGAGCAGCGCTGATTGGTATGCTGTGGGCAACTAATGTTAGCTGTCTCAGAAGATGCACTTTGTTATTACGCACCATGAAACCGGACGTAATCGTTCTGTGTTTCGATAATGAGAATGGCGAGGGCTCAACGACAAAGTATCATGGTCAGCGCTTCACTACACAATGGTGACCACATACCAGTAACTGGACTTAGTAGGTAGGTGACGGCAGCTAAGACGTCAACCCTCATTCCGTATCGTGTTTCCCATTGATTTTGTTGAGCCTCTGCCTCTTCAGCCGCTCCGAGGCCGCCTGAGGCCGAAGAATTGAAAGTGGGGATTCCTCCAGATTGGTACGAGGTGTCTATGCCTTGAGATGAGGCATGAGTTGGGAACCATGGCCGAGAAGGTGACTTGGTAGTAGACGTGGAGGCCTGAAGTCCTTCGTCCGGTGGAGGTGTCTTCAGATTCGGATATCTTAGCTCAAAGTTAACATTTAGAACGCTACGTCGACTTACATAGGGCGCGAAGGAGGCATATTTAGAGGAACTCATCGAGAAGAATGATGTGGTGGAATGGGCTGAACATCGCTTAGTCAGCACCTTGTGGAATAACACCAACTTCGACCAAGCGCAACACACGGGGAGCACGACGACAATTCACTTATTCACGTTGAATACAATAAAAATTCAGAGGATTAAATAGAGACCTGAGAGGTGTAGAAAGTGAAGGCACATGTGCTATGTGCTAGCGCGGTGAAACTGCACGGACATGATGGTGGTTCTACTTTACGAATGCTTATGTGATCGGCGTTTGCCGTAAAACTGTACAGTTCATCTGAGCCACAAGGTTCCACCTACTGAACATCCATTATCGGCATCGGCGCACGTCCTCAAGAACAAGGTACGCAAAGAAATTATCGTCCAGTTGACCAGGGTGCTGACCTATCGTCTTACAGCTCATCCTACGGCAAGAAAAAGCTAGGACTGACAATCATGGTGCGTTCATTTCCCCGTGGAGAGGGACGAAGATCTGGGAGGGAGAAGCCATGCTCGGCTGGTTTAGCTGGTTGGCGTATTCCAATGAAGATATCGTCCTTGGGCTCTAATGGCACGATAGTGCGTATTCTGGATCCCTGTTTGCTGACCATATCTTGCACAGTCCGACAACTCCGCCCCCATCACCCTGCGCACTCGCAAGTTCATCACCAACCGTCTCCTCGCGCGCCGTCAATTCGTCATCGACGTTCTCCACCCATCCCGCCCTAATGTCTCCAAGGATGAGCTTTCTGAGAAGCTCGCCGCACTCTACAAGACAGAAAAGAAGCGGGTGGTGACATTTGGTTTCCGGACAGTGTTTGGTGGAGGGAGAAGCACAGGATTCGCTTTGATTTATGACGATGAGGCGTCGCAAAAGAAATTCGAGCCCAAGTACCGGCTAGTACGGGTGCGTGTGCTTTACTTGATGTCTTGGGGAAATTATTGACTTTTTCCTCCAGTCTGGTCTCGCGACCAAGGTTGACAAAGCTTCTCGCAAACTGCGGAAAGAGCGCAAGAACCGCGCGAAGAAGGTTCGTTTTCCTGGGACATCGCTGTCGCGGCACACACTTACCTGTATGATTAGCTCCGTGGCACCAAAAAGGTCAAGGCAGCGGAGGCACCAAAGAAGAAGTAGTCGTGGAACATACTCTTTACTTTGTCGCCGTCTTGGATTGCATGGCGTTGCGGAAATACTATTCACAGCGTCACATCATGCTTTATGTATGTCTCTCGACATTTATTTCCATACCATCATGCATATGCGCAACTCGAGATCTCGTAAGTCTGTTCGTGGACAGGTTCTATCATTAGGACAAACTGCAGTTACATGGGTATCGTAAATAATGATGATGAATGTGAAAGTGCGATTGACAAAAGACAACTCAAAACCCGGACTTCTTGTGGATAATATCAGGATCCTCCTGGTACTCTTCTGCGGATACCCACATCTGTCGGGTTGCGAAATGAGTCTCGGGAGAAGGAGAAGAGGTGGAGACACCTACCTTCTTGAATGTGCTTAACCCTGCGAGAATGGAGCCTCCGATCCACGTTGAGTATTTGCGTTCAGGCGGAGCGTAGATTTTGATTTTGACGTCCTTCAAAGCCAGCTTTTTCACCTCATTGAGCAAACGATCACCGAAGCCTGGACAGTGAAAGGTGAGAAAAGATCAGTGCTGCATGCATGAACCAAAGCTTGCCTTTGCAAAGAGTGCTTCCGCCGCTCAGTACGATATTTGAGAACAAACTCTTCCGCAGGTCCAAATCTACCCTGTTGATCGAGTCCACGACGACTTGATGGACGCCAGCATATTCCTGGCCGATCAACTCTGGGTTGAAGAGAATCTCAGGGGCACGGAAACGTTCGGGACCGAGCTACGGACGAGTAGATCAACTTAGGAAGACCAAGGAGCATTTATTTCTCGATCAACTCACCTGAACAACGTTTCCATCGGGCAACCTGAACTCCTCCGTGCGGCCTAGAGCGTCCTTCTCCTCCTTTGATGGATTAAGGGCAACATAACAGCACTTCTCCTTGATCGTTCGAACAACCTCTCGCTCTGCTGTTGTGTGCAGATGGTGACCAGACTTGCGTAGCAAGAGTTGTAGGTGATCTGTTACATCTCTGTAGTCGCCTTGATTAGACCTGATCAACGAGAGATAGCGATACGGCACAAACCTGCCTGCCACATCTACTCGACGAATTGCATGCGGCATCGAGAACCCTTCAAAGACAGGCACAGCGTGTGTTACGCCATCTCCTGAGTCGAGGACAATTCCGGTCGTCCTCCCTGACGAATATCTGCAAATGTATCAGACATGAAACTCCCGATTTGATAGGGACAAGAAGATCTCACAATGATAGCACGGCTTGGACAGATGTAAAGAGGGCAGGAACATTGAATGTGTCGAAGAATATTTGAGCGGCCACGTCCCGATTACTCCGCGGATTCAGAGGGGCCTCCGTTAATAGTACAGGATGCTAGAAACGTCCTGAGAACCCCTACCAGGGAAAGCAAGTACCAATTTGTTGACGTACCTCCTCACTTAATGTGGCCAACTCTTCTGCGTACACCCAACTCCATATTCGTTCCATGTCATCCCAGTCTGTGACTATCCCATGTTCCATAGGGTATTTGATCTTGAGGAGTCCCCTAAACTCTTGAGCGCGTCTGCCGATGAACACGTCTCCTTCGAGGGCACCTGCCATTACCCGTACGTGTTTCGGTCGGCCCACACTGTTTCGTTGCAATTATAGAAGGTTGTTCAACGGTTGGGGGACGATACTGAGAGGCAAGCCTAACCATGAAGACGCACAAGGACGGGAAGAAGCATTTAGGGTGATCCTGGCCAGCAAATCCTGCCTTTATGGTTCCGGAACCCTGAATGCATAGAATGAGCTGGGATTATACTGAGAAACTTCGCGGTGACAAACATTGTCGATTACAACAGGCTGGTTGGTTAGGACATCATCAAATTCGGCAGACATTGTCCTAAAGTGCCCGCGTAGGGTGTAAGGGGAAAGGAGAAGGAATGAGAGGAAGGAAGTGAACAAAGCCAGCGTCAAGCACGACGCGTTCAATTCCTTCCAAATCGAGACTTGCTCATGACCGCCTTCTCGACTCTTTGCTTGAGTCTCTTTCTTTTTCTCTCATTATCTGTGAGTGGCATTATGGTCTGAACTACCAGGTATACTGACGTATGACCAGGGACGCGTCAGCGCAGCCCTCAACAAATGGGAGGCCACCAACTTTTGTAAATGTGCGTGCTTCTCGAATTCCTCGTAACACAGATGTGTTTCGAACTAGGATTATCATTCAGGCATATGCTTCGCAGGAAACTACTCGATATTGCCATTGAACATCCCGGATAATCCTTCCCAACCCTGTCTGTCTTGCACGAAGCAATGGTGCTTGAACCAGAACCTCCCAATATGTGCTGGGGCAACCTTAGGCGATACAGACCCAGATACAGCAACTGGGAAGGAGGGAGATGTTGAGGCACGCTGCTTTCGTACGTATATCTGTTCCTAAGCTAGTGGATCATCACGCTAACTTCTGCACGAATCTCAGAACGTGATTCTCCGCGAGACCGAGTGGTGGTGACTCTATTCCTTCTGACGGTCTTTGGCCTTCTTCTCGGAGCAGGTATCAAAAGCCGTATGGTCCGCGCAGGATTTGATGCAGAGATGCCCTGGAATGCGGGTCGAAGGTGGTGGGAGGTCCGTATCATCTATTAACCAGCGCTCAATTCGCTCTGGTGCTGACTTTGTCCTCAAGGCTTGGGCCCCCCGACGCCAGATAGAAGAGCTGGGTCTTTCTCGGTTTGGTTACACACCGAACAGGGATGAGATGAGCGACTATATTCCCATTTCTGCTCCAAGGTAGTCCCAATATACCTCCGTAGCAATTTCTTCTGTCTCTATCTATATGCATGCTCTAGTCAGCTGTGTAATGTAAATCATAGTCCGCTTTACTGGCGCGTTTCCTTGATTGAGGAGAGGTGGGTGACCAAACCAAGCATTTACATATGTCACACGAGCCCGAGCCCCTCTTCAATCTTGAGTCTTGGCCTTAGGCTACTCTCATCAGGCCCACCAAATCTACAATATGGGCTCAATCTGCTCCAAGTCTGGCACACATTCGGGCGGCCATACAGTTCTCGGGTCGTCTTCTGGGGCACCGCTGAATCCTGGAGCAGCATCGCAGTCTGATCCTCGCGCAGCTGCGGCAGAAGCAGCAGAACGTCGGTTGAAGACGGTCAGTGTATATTCACCCACGAACATCGTATCGTTTTGGACCCTCCTACGCAGGCGCAGTCCAGGGGTACAAATGCATCTAATCCGAAGCAAGGCAAACTAGCCGCTCAGGCTGCTAAACCGGCAAAGGTCACACCAGAAGCTCGAGAGGAGAGACCTATGGTGGTAAGCTTGGACTTCACAAGTCTTGTCCTCAAATGGCTACAGTTCCATGGTTTTCTGATTACGATTGCCGATCTATTACAGTGGGATTAGTTCGAGTCATTACTTGCTGTACGCCGTCCTTGAACCGCAGAAGAATGCCTCCGTTTTCCGACAGAATTCCGTTTTCCTCCATCAACTGGGGTCCCCCTTCTTGCACGTCGTTTATTATACCCCTCACTATCAGTCCTCGGTTCTCGATCTCCTCATGGAGCTCCTGCTATTTTGTTTGAGAAAACATTTGTGGTTTGATTCTCGGCCCTCGATCCGATGTTTCACTTTTAGGAATATCATCCCAGCGGCGAGTACACTCCAAGTCCAACATGCGACCTCAGCGTTGCAAGTAAGTTTAGACGAGATGAACCGGAGGATTCCTTGTAGTATCGCGACTATAATGATTTGAGACCTTGAGCACGCTTTGGTCGCAAGATATCACGCTTTGATTGAGCGAAACTGTGATCATCAACGTTTCAACACTCGCGATCACTTGGGCAGAACGGTCTTGACGTGTCACCAGAACCAGCTCATATACTGTGATACACCTTCCGCCGTTTAAAGGCGATATCGACGTCACATATGAATGACCACTACTCAAGGGGAATGGGAGAGAGTATTATGGAAGAAACAGCCTTTCCCTGACAATCACATACCCCCTCAGGCATTCCTGTCGTCACTGAGGAAAAATCGTGAGCAGACGCGTTCCCTATTCAACAGCGAGGGTAGATGCGACTGACACTCTATTCACAGCCAATTTCAGACCCTATACGTATTGGCCGTTGGTCCTTCTCTCGTTTGCGATTACACAGCATCTCGCGACAATATTCATCTTCCTCTCGGTGTTTGTGCAACTCAAGGAGAGCGCTTTGGATCCTCGATTGTTGACGTGGATCTCTGTAGAATGCTTTGTCGTTGGATACATCTCTTGGGAGGTCCTGGATCGCATTAATCGACGTGCAGGACATATTTACGCCGATCGTAGGTATTTTCTTCGATGCAGGACACGAGTTTCGTTAACATCCGAGTTTCGGGCGTTCTTCAGGTGTCAAAATCCTCAAGTCGTCGATATTGACATTCCTAGCACTCATGTCTCTGTCCCCTGTTCTGCGGACATTGACTGCTGCAACTTCTTCGGATTCTATCTGGGCTCTATCCGCATCCCTGTTCATCTTGAACGCTCTACTCGCCGATTATAGCACTGTGAACATGCATGGAGTTGTACATGAGAGGTACGGCTGCTCTGTTGACTTTAAAATACTAGCGAACTGACGAACAATGGCTAGATTAACGTCGGTTCTTTCCATGAACGCGGCAATATCATCGTCTGTTGTACTTGCATCGCGTCTCGCCAATGATCTGGCCGTGTTTGCTTTGGTCCTATTCTCGGTCCAGGCATTCGCTTTGTTCCCGATGCTAAGACGTCGTTTGCAAGTACGGAATGCTTTTTCCGTCCGTTTGATGCGTCTAGCTTAACGAAATTCTGTAGGGCTCCCACGTCATCATCCAAATATTGCTCACCGTTCTGCTATCTCTGTTATCCGTCGCTCTTTCGGCTCCACTCTCATATACTGTCGCGTGCCTGTATGCTGCCGTACTATTTTTCGTCACTTTTCTTGCTCCGGCTGTCTTAGTTTGGGCGCAGAAGTATAAAAAGTTAGTATCTATTGCTCAATGTTACCTGTAGCATGACTGATGTCTTTTGTTCTGTGATATCAGCGAGATCAGGGGGCCTTGGGACGTTGCAGTTCCAAAAGTAAATTAACAGGTGCAATGTTCTAGTGTAGGGGTTTCTGGCCTGTCTTGTCCCCGGTGCCCATCACCCGATTACCCGTCGGCTTCAGGTCCAATCTCCCGGAACGAATCATCGTTGTCACACCGCGAGATGAATCACATACATATATTAAATCCTGTGGTTCCTATGCCCCACTCGGTACAACGACAATCAACGTGAGGTTTGAACTTTGCAGGTTTTCGCCTTGTTGTCGCCAACGCTTATAAAGTATGCAATGGTCTCAAGAATCAGGGCGTCTCTGGACCTCTCAGGACTCGATCAAGATGCGAGTTTACCCATCGAAGTCCTGTGGTATTCCGATACCGCCATGACTTTCGTCAGGACGGCTACATCATCAAGCTCGTCTACCCCTTTAGGCTCGTGATCTCAAGAGTGCAGGAGAGGTCGACCCATCTGTAGGTAGAGGGATGAGAAAGGATACATAGAACACGGTGACGGGCGATTGTGATGCATCAGATACTAATCCTTTCGGGCTGCGCGAGCATCAAGGACTTGCTGGATACAGCCAAGTGCTTGTTGTAGATGCATGTCTGCGTATATAGGCGCTGTATAGGCGCTCCGGTGACCCTGAATAATTAATATGCGATAAGGAAGAAATTATTGAGGAAATATTAGTTGTGCGGTGCCCGACTCCGCGTACTTACGATCATCCCGACCCTGGCTAAGAGCCGCGCCGAGTTACAGAGTCAGACTGAGTCAGACTGAGTAGTTCTCAGTCCAGTTCCAACAAGAGAGCAGGTCAAATATCCTATATACAGCGAGGCCGAAAATTTTACTGGTATGTACATGCAAGACAACAAGAGTCTATATTACAGTTCTTGATGATACAGATATAAAACAATGTCAGCGACGAATAAGTATGCATATAGCTTGTCTACAATGTCAGGTCAAAATTGACGTGGGCGAGTCGTGAGTATTGGTACAAGTCCCTCCATAAGCTGATCTATTTGGGCCGAATTATCGTCATGACTGTTGCTCGTCAAGGTCATCATCGAGTCGCTGTCGCTTATTGCCGACCTGCGCACCCATCCCAATCCCTCGTGCCTCGAGGACGTCAATTGCTACCTTGGCAGCCCCGTCAGATGATTTTTTTGTCCGTGCACGCGTTCGTCGGAGTGCACCAAAGGCTTGTGCCTTGATCACTGCAAGTGTCCCTGAAAGTGGAGGGGCGGATCCCGGAGAGGGCGAACGTGACGTTCGTGAGGCAGCAGTACTGCGCCGTGAACGTAGTCGCGCGTTCTGATAGGGAGCGGATTCACCATCACTGCTTCCCCGATCGTTCGGAGAGCCATTGTCGCTCCCACAGAGAGGTGGAAGGATAGGAAGCAGCGGGTTATCAGCTCCGGAGTTGGCACGTCTAGTACCAAGTCTGTAGCGAACGGCGTCTGCTCCTGTACCGGCCATTGAGATATCAGCTGTTCCGCCATGGAGGGTGACCTCAGCTGGATGAGGATGAGTCTGCCGCCGATAATCGAACTCTGTACGACCTGCTGTTGCCGAGTTATCGGGGAATGTGAATGGGAAAGTAGAACTCATAGTCGTGGAAGAGGATGGCGGTGTAGAAGCGGAAGGAGAGATGGATCTGCTGCCAGAAAAGACGTAGGGAGCAGTGTCGACATTGTTCATAGGAACTTTTTGCTCTTCTACGGGAAATCGCCCGACAAATGACATCTCGGAAGAAGTTAGGCTCGGAGACTCAACGAAATGGGGAGAGTTAGAGGAGTGGTTGCTACTGGGAGCAACGCCGGAGTCACCTCCAGAAGACGAACTCTGAGCAATGGTCTGCGGCCACGGCCCATCTCTAGAGTCATGAATCGGAGGAAAGTAATGTGGATATTTGGGCGTGCGATGGGCGAGATTATGGGAAGAGTTATCGCCAGGAAGTTCATGTTCCACGCCGGGATATGGCACCGACGGAGAATGGTTTGGGAAACTATGGTTCGCAGTGCCATACTGACCGTTACAGATCGATGGATCGTCATTCGCCCTGTATCCCATTCCCTCATTCCCATACTGATGGATAGGCGCTGATCCCATATGTCCGTTCGCTCCGCCAGGTTGTGAGGGGAAAGGCGGGGGAGGTGGTGGAAGGTCATCGGAACCAGTCTTTCTGGGCCAAACGGCTTTCCAGAATTTTTCACGTTCGCGTAATTCGAATCGTAGACGGGCATTCTCTTGTCGTGCCTCCTGTGACTCGTTACGAGCCTCCCGGCAGGAGTCCTGTAGTTGTAGAACTACAGATTCCAGATTCGTTACTATGAAAATACGGATTCAACGCTAGACCCAGTGGCTCTCAAGAAATGCGAAATATACCTGTTTCCTCGAGAGTAGCAATATAATTAGCTCTCCGGGCCCTAAAAGCCGCCTGGGCGTCGGCATTTTTCTTTTTTCGCAGAGCGACGTCTGACATACGTGCAGAAAGGTGATCTGACTTTGTGGGAGTAGAGGAAAGGGCAGAGTTGGCTTTGGGCATGAGTTGGGGGAGGCTATTCAAGGTGCCTTGAAGGAGATTTAAAATGGCATAAAGAAAAGAATTCGATCGCGAATCCAGGGCACGAGGAGAGAGTCCGCTTGGGGTCCGCGGGCCTTTTTACTTGCCAGGATAGCCGATGTTGTAGACAATTTAAGATTCGCTTGCGGCGCTGAAGCTGACAGGAATGCTTTCCATATAGATGGACCCTCAGAACTTTTTATCTCCATTAACACCTTACTCTACCCGCCACTCCGGTCACAGCCGGCACAAAAGAATCAACACTTCAATTCCCCGTCCTCGAGGAACCGCCTCGCGGCCTCCCATCATGTTGTCCTACTACTAGATCACGGTCCGGTTCTCATCCTCTTTCTCCATCATCTCCTTCCACTTCTAGCTCCCCCGATTCCACTTCCATATCCTCTCCGTACCCTTCCAGATCGAGCGTCTCCATCGTTATCCCCTTGCTATCCAGCACGCATGCTACCCTTCGTCCTACCCTGCCGTTCACTGCGAGTGATACACCGCCAGTCTTGCATCCAACCAGCGCCCGACACCGTTTGATCGGAATTCGTACCGATGGTAACTGATTGAAATCATTTGGAACGCCATCGAAAAATTGCAACAAGAACAACCCACATGGCCTGCTTTCCAGCTTTCAACAGCCTGTTGCATCAACTCTTCGCGAGGGGGCACATTTACGTAGCCTTGAGGCTGGAGTTCTTGGTACCCCAAATCGTTGTAGTTCGCTGTTGCAATAAACGTTCCGTCTGAGAATTTCGATCGCGATCAGCTAGCTCTGAGTGATAAATCGTGTGTAGCTACCTCCTTGGCTAGGAAGCCGGTATACAATTACGACACATTCATCGTCGAAAAACTCGGCTTCTAAGAGGTCGAGATCAACCACACTTTCTTCTGCTTCCAGGGGCAGACAGCACTCCAAGAGGACAACGCCAACGTGAGTCGCCGAGGACGCGTTTTTCATATATCGCTGTCGCATCAGACATACTGTTGGGGTGAAAGGTCAATCAGACGGTATCTTGGAGTATAAAATGCTTACACAAGGACCGCTGCTCCGAGGCTAAAGGTAGATGAAGCGCGAGGTATTGTAAAAAGTCGCCGTCCTGCTTGAGTTCCAGTCGGTGATTGCAAACTTCAAGAAGACAAGGTCAATCACCTTATTGGTGTCCGTGATGATCCGTTCTCGGATAAAGAGGCCACGACTCGCTTGAGGATATGGCCTCGCGTTATTTGCCTCACTTCCTATCGAATCGTGTCCAGACGTGATCACGGCCGAGCGTCCTGCGGCTCCACTTGCACGGTCGAAGAGTGTGCGGCATCGACCTACCAGCTCTTGAACCAGTGCGTCGATATTCCGGTCGAGGTGGTTCAAGTCGGTTGGTTTTACATTCTAGCAATCATGGGATGACATCAGTCCGAAACGAATAGATATATAAATGCCTACATGTTGCCACCTGACTTGATTAGGATCGTTGACGGCAGCCTTAGCCAAATCAATGACTTCTCGCAAGGGTTGAATTCCGGGTAACCCTAGATCACTTTCCTTGAATTGTGGAACGGGGCCCATGAACCATTTGTCGATCGAACTGACGACAAGACCGGACATGAGGTACTTGTTCACCTCCAGGATGTCATGGCGCACAGGAGGTGTTGTTTCAGTGGTGGGGTTGTTCACGACGGACTCTGGATGTGTGCTAGGCTTAGCGAATCACGAGTCCTGCGCGCGAATCTTACCGAATCTGACCCAGGCAATGAATTCTTTGAAGCGAGAAAGTTCTCGACGGGCAACAGCGGCAAGCCAGCTAGCTAGTGTGATCACCCTTCCAGTCAAGTGAAGCGCCGCGGTTGGGTCAGTGTTTAAATCGAACAGAGCATTTTGAGGCCTTTTGAAATTAGAAGATCTGTCCGTTATAATCACAGAACAAAACTCACAACGTTGACCACCCTTGCAGCTCTTCCAAAATCAGATGCAAGCGTTGACACGCAGGTGCGACGCGCTTTTCGGAGAAGTCACGCAGCTTGGCAAGAGCCTCCGTGACTGTGGACTCCCATTTTTGTATACCCTGCATATGATCAGTTTCATTGCATGAATCCATTCTAAATATAATTCACCCTCTCGCTCATCTGCTCGTCGCTGCCGAGGAAGTCAGCAAGGGCCTCGGAGGCATGCCCAGTCACGAGCAGGGAAGTCAAGTCCAGTAATGAACTTGGCTCCTCCTCTGTATATAGAATAACGACTGAGCATCATAAGCACAATCGGAGAATTCACGACGACGTACGACCGAACTGCTCTTTCTGTTTAGCTTCCAAAGCTTGTACCCACTTTGGCCCGAATTCTCTGGCTCCACCAAGTGTTTCCGAGCCAAACCAGACAGCACGCATCTCCTTTACAACGCGGACGGTGTACCAAACGAGTTCACGGGCAGACGAAGAAAGTCGAGCAATGTCTCGAACTTTACGCTGTTCAAGTAGTGACAGGCGAATAAAGGTAGGTTTTAGATCAGTCAGAGTACCAGCGTCCGATGAACTTTGAAGCTGTGCGAAGAAGGATGGTTTTTGTGGGTCCTTGTGAAGTGATGTAATTGATAAATCGCGCCCTGGCGTAACATGGCCCAGAGGATAAGTACCGTCCAGGAAAGAGTGGATACGACCATGACTATCAGCAGCGGCCAAGATGCTGTCTAGATTGGTGTCGTCCTTTTCGTCAACGACAACACCAATCGGGTCAACGTATGACCCATGCGACGGCGAACTCATAGACGCAAGGAGATGATCGGTCTGTAGTGTAGGCCAACCTTTGATGACATCTGGAAGCGAAGATTTGCGAACCGTCCGGGTTTGCGAGCCTTGGAAAGCAAATAGATCAGTCGCACTGTGTAACAAGTCAAAGATTGTCCGATTAAGATAGACAGCGACAAACGTCAATTTCTGCGATTCCTCTTGTATATTATCTAACAGCGGCAGTGATTTGAGAATAGAATGAGCGGTGCCCGTCTGGAAGCCAGTTAGAATACACATTATAAAGATGAGAACAACTCACAACTATGTCGTTTCTCTTGAAGATGTCAGGGATGGAACTGCTGTTGATCTTCTTTTCTTGCCGAAACCACCACAGGCTAGTCAAACTATACGCAGGCTCCTTAGAGACTCCGAACGACAAAACACGCTCCTCGTGACCGTCCTGTACGGAGTGAAGCGAGATGCATGGAGGATCGTGCGCAACAGCTATACTCTGTCCTGAAAATGGTCTGACATCGGAAAATCGGTCCAAGTTCAAAGTAACGTACCGTCAGGACTCCAAGACAAGTCTATGATATGTTCACTCTGGGTACCGTTCGAAGATACTTCGACTTCCCAAGTCTTTGTTCCCTGTATCTTCCAAAGACTCATTCGATCTTGACCACCAAGGCGAGTCACAAGAACAACCAGGTCTTTGTCGGGACAACATGAAGAGGCAAGAAGACGAGATGGTGATGGAAGAGGTATATTGGCGAGAGACGCAAACGCATTGGCTTCCATCCCGTCTTCCGCACTCAGATGATTAGTTCAATGAGAATATAGTGGAGGTGGTAGTGGTCGGGCCGTGGTAAATATAAAGACGCGACGCGTCACATCCTCGTTACATGCACGTGGTCTGGTCATTACTTCGTTCTCCGCTTGCCGCCGCCGCCCTTGCCACCCTTGCCACCTTTCTTTCCCATTCCTCCTATGGTGTCCCCTTTCTTCGCTCTGACACCCTCACGTTGGACTGGCAGCTTTCCGACATCCTCCCCAAAGGCGCTTCCTTTGCTAGCCGTCACCTTCCTTTTAGTGCTCTTGTCCTTTTTCTTCGTTGACTTCGTGGGTTTGTTTTCAGGGAGGCCAATCTTGGTCGGTCGAGCGGCTTTCTTTGCCGATCGTATTGACGCTTGGATTGGTCGATCGTCAGCCATTTCCTCGTCATCCTCCATAGTCATTTTCCGTCTTTTAGCTTTCCGTGTTAGTCCTGAGAACTTGTCTCGTTTTGGCTACGAAGATAGCGCAGCCTTTAGTCCAGAATCAGAAGTACATGCGTTGGAAAGAACGCACCTTATCTTCGTCCACAGCTGCCTCGAGTTTCCGTTTGCCCGATGGATCAAAGCCAGCTTGGTATTGTTGCTTGCTGATCGCTGCATTGGGAAGAGCATGAGGAAGGCTGCGACCCTGGACGTTGGAAGGACAATACCTTGTGCATTTTGCTTCTCCTTGCCTGTCTGGAACCACGTTCTTGCTGGTCTTGAGAAGATTTCGGTCTCATGCTCAATGATGTTTTGGCCTTTCTTCAGTTCCATTTCAGCCTGGCGGAACTGTATAGGTGTCGGGGTGAGTTCGAGAGCATAGAGAGAGAAGCTTAGACTCACTTGTTTCTCTTCCTTTTCTTCCCGCAGGATTTCTGCTACTTCCTGCGTCGTACCTTCCAATTTTGCTGTCCACTTGGCGACAGCTTCCGGGGGTACAATGCGATGTCGAATTTGATCCTCACTCGCACCGTGTTTGATGGCCGCCTTCAGCATTCTTCTGTCAGCCTCGCCAACAATAGTTACCGAGCTGGTCTGAGGTCAGAAACAGGCTGTTGCGGATGAGATTATTAACATACCGCCCCTTAGTACCAGCACGAGCCGTTCTCCCGACGCGATGGAGATACTGTGCTACATCGCCGGGCATGTCATAGTTGATCACCGTCTCAACACCTTTGATATCCAAACCACGAGAAGCCAAGTCTGTGGCCATTAGGAAGTCGACCGCACCGTCACGAAATTGTTGCAGAGCTCTGAGTCGCTGAACGAGTATTTAATATGAGATAAAAGTAAAACTTGATAAGAACACACCTGATCTTGAGTCAGATCTCCGTGAAGCTCGTCGCATTTCATCCCAAGGAGCGAAAACACTATCCGCAACTGATGGGCCAGTTTCTTGCTGCGTAGGAAAATGATAACACTTTTCTTGAAGGTACGTTTGCATAAAGTCACGAGCAAGGCTGGCCGTTCAGCCTCTTTGCCAGCGCGCACTCGCACAAACTCTTGTACCAGACCCCGAGCGGTACTCCGCTTAGGATCCACAAAGAGTCGGACTGGTTTGTTCAACGACATTCTCACCAGCTCGTCGACTGAATCCGTCATCGTGGCCGAAAACAACATTGTCTGTCGCGAGGTTGGACATGATTTAACAATTTCCGTCAACTCGTCTGCGAAACCGTCCGAGAGCATTCGGTCGGCTTCGTCGAGAACCAGGATATCCAGAGTGTCGAGGGTGAACGAAGGAGAGTTACGAATATGGTCGATGAGACGACCCGGTGTGGCGATCACGACGTCCGGACGGGCGCGCAAGGCCACTTCTTGGGCCTTCAGTGACAGTCCACCTATTCACATGCTTTTAATTTGAGTGAGATGAACTACTCAAAAGATAAAAGTACATACCCACTACGAGGCAGAATTGAATATCCGTATGAGCCGCCAGTTTCGTGCTCACTTCGAAGCACTGTATTGCCAACTCCCTGGTGGGTACCAGCACAAGACAGCGTGTTGCGGCAGCCTTTTTGCCCTTCTCGCGGTACAAAAGACGTTCCAAGCTGGGAATAGTGAAAGCAGCGGTTTTACCGGAACCAGTGACGGCCCCGCCAACTACATCTTTCCCGAGAAGCGCAACTGGGATAGTAGCCGCCTGAATCGGAGTGGGTTTCGTGAATCCGAGTGTTGTGATTGCCTTAAGAATTGGCCGAGAAAGGTTCATTGTGAGGAACGAGGCGTGGGCTTCGGAAGGAAGTGTATCTGAGTCGAAAAATGCTGCCTTGCGGTCTTTTTCCGCTTGAGTTTCCTCTGGCTCTGACTCGTCGGATGAATCAGCGTCTGATGGAGCCTCTTCGTCGTCTGTTAGTTGTTCGTCCTGAGAAAGCGCTTCCTCTTCGTCAGAAGTAGCCAGTGGGTCGCTCTCTTCCCCCAATTCAGATTCATCGTCCCCCTCAACTGAGTCTGACTCGGACTCGGACTCATCCTGATCACTTTCTACCGCCCCGTCGTCTTCCGCGTTTCGCTTTCGCTTGGAGGAGAGTTGCCGCCGAGCAATGATGTCGTCCACAGATATAGGATCCTATGGGTAACATACAGTAATCAATTAGTGTCCGAGATAGTGAGCGGGAATGAATTCATACAGGTTTTGTTCCTGTTTTCACGACATCCTCAACTCCAGTGGCACCATTGAATGTATCGGCATAAGGGTCTGCGGACAGGTCGAAGACAAAATCAAGATTCAGAGAGGCATCTTCCACCTCAGCTTTAGATACTTTGGCGACTTTGGGAGGAGAGCTTTCGTCGTCAGAGTCAATGGTCATGAGATAGTCAGCCATAGTGACCGAATGAAAGGCAGCCCGCGCTGTGCCAGATCCGTGTAAGTAAAGGTTATAGGTGAGGATTTGGTCTACCCAAAAAGGCAATCCCAAAAAAAAGATCGCCCACGTGAGAATGATCGCAGTAAACATTGGAAGTCGACGACATTGAATACAAATAAAGAGGTCATCAATTGGGCATCGAGGGGGCATGAGGTGCGTATCCTACGTAACTAAAAGCAATGTTATCTATACATTCAAAGCGAGGGGAAATATGTGCAATGGTATCCTAAGCATGAGTAAGACCAGAAATGGGAGAGATACAACACTAAATGCTCCAAAAACAATCCGGAAGGGACAATCCAGACTACCAGAAAAACAAGCGTCGGAGAAGAGCTACATCCCGCGGTTGGGAGTTCGGCTGAGTGTCTCGGGTGATTGTCCGTGGCAGGGGACGATGATCATCAAATTCTGTGTCTTGCGGCGCAATCCTTGATGTTTGCATCTGGCACAGAAACCCATGTGTCAGCCAGTCGTTCAGGAAATGTTCAGCAACCAGGACAAACCTCGTCGTTCATCAGGCAGGGTACCAAGATAAGATCTCGTATCATCGGTCGTTCCACAAAATGGTAGTCGTTAGTTGATCGGCATTGTGCTTGACACTGAGTAGTGCTGCTGATGAAGCGACCCATCATGTTGAATTTGCCCCAGTGTATTTTCGCAGAATCTGAGGAATTCGAATCTGGATTGCCTTCATGTGATCGGATAAGATCTGACATGTGGACTTCCCTGATTAATTCATAAAGTCAGAGTAGCGGTTTAGCAGTGCGGTATGAACGTACAAAGCAGGGATGCAAGCCCCCTTGGTATTCCTCAAAGCCAAGCGGTAAGCGCGATGCGAACGTATATGCTGCAATAACACATCCCACGACTGCAAATTTTTAGCTTGCTCGGGAGACTTGGCTTTGAATTGTTCCATCGTGTGGTCGCCGGGGAAGGTTGAGCTGTTGATGCCGGCCACGAAAGCTCGCAACGCCGAATAATTGTTCAACGCCCGAAGCTTTTGCGCAACTTCGACGAACTTTTCAATTTGCCGTACACGAGCTTTGGTCTTATCGTGACAGAGAATGAGAGATACAACCCTAGGCACAGTAAGTAATCAGCAACAGTAGAACACACATCTGAAAGATATTATACTGACCAGGCTGCGAGATGATTGGAGACATCGTTGAAGCGGGAAATCGTATCTGTCTCCGGATCCTTCTTTCCCGATACAAGGGTATATTGGAGCCAATGTCGCGGCTGCTAACAGTCAGCAATGGTACAACCGGGAAGAACGATGGCCACAGAATACTTACCTCGATGTCTAGGAACAACTTAACCTCCAGTCTCGTAATTTCTTGTGCAATCTCCTCCGGATCAATCATGTTCACCTCTTGGGCTATTTTGAGCAAGTCCTTGAGCTGTTGTTTAGGTTGATACTGATACTCCATGGGCTCGGAAGAACCATTAGAAATGGTGGAAGCGCTACTAGGCATGAAGGTCTTCGCAGTCAGAGGTAAGCTTGCCTTGCGTTCTCTGGTGGCTGGTGGAGGAGGCTTGGGCTTTGACCGAGAAGGTGAGCGACCAGGGCCCGACGACCCGATTGATCTATTCATGCTCTCATCGTCATCTTCCAAAAGACTGTATCCATCGTCGCTTTCGTCTTCAGAATCTTGAATCTTCAA
The DNA here is from genome assembly GCA_001179705.1 of Baeospora myosura. Lineage (NCBI taxonomy): Eukaryota > Fungi > Basidiomycota > Agaricomycetes > Agaricales > Baeospora > Baeospora myosura. Next base: position 20,640 of record CEMG01176835.1, read on the forward strand.
AGCCCATGTGGAATCTTTATCCACGAGAGTCGGGAGAAGTTCGAGGAAAGGCAAAAAATCGGAGCCATAGTGAAGCAGGTATGTCTTGGAGATGATCGATTTAATCAGGGCAGAAAGGGCCCCCGCTGTCCCCCGCACGGCAAAGTCGTATGGATAATCTCTTATCCACAACTCTAGCAGATGGCAAATCCTGAAAGTAACATAAGCCAGAGACTGGTAGGAAGAAGGGAAACTTTTCGAACCGCATCTGTGCAAAGCAAGCAAACATAGGGTCTCCGGATGGGTTGTCGAGTTGCCGCATGCGCTTTTGCATTGCAAGTAATACGCTCCGCGGACTTGCAAACCGGCGGTAGGTGAGTAAGAAATGTGTTATGTAGGTAGGATCTGGGAGAATATGGGTCAAGAAGGGTTACATGAGATCTATGACAATCATACCATCGCCGCTCACTGCCAGGAACATCAACTTATCCAATAGCTCATCTAAAGTTGCCCATTGAGCAGGCCGACTGCGATACCTGTCAGCTGTCAGCCCTCCTCAAGGAGACCTGGAACTCACGATTCTTTCTCCTTTCCATCTTTCTTCTCTTCTTGAATACCGTTGGTACCATTTACAGCATCGATCGAAGTAGGGCCAGCTTCGTGGAGTGACTCGGTGCTGTTGCTTTCGATATTCAAGGCTGGCCCTGATGGCTTTTGCGAATTAGCCTGCCAATCGCGAGGATGTGCGACGTCTTGTTGAGACAGAGATAGAAGATCGCCAGTAGACCGTGCTCTTGTCGGAGAGTTCGGTGTTGTGGAGGTGCGGGAAGCGGGTATGGTGGGCAAAGGTGATTGTGGCAGGCGTGAATGTAGGTGGGCTAGGTTCAAGGGGGCGGCGGACGAAGAAGAGGCGGTAGGCGTGGCGGTCCTGGAACTTTCCCATGGTGCAGGAGATCTTAATAGTTCCGGGGAGGCTGGATTCCGATAATCGTCATTTTCATTTCTCGATGAGCCTAGATGAGTGGTCAGTTAAAAAAAGCAAAGTGGTTTGACGATGCCATACGTCGATCTCGGAGGACAGCCCTCAGAAGCCAGTCAAAGGAACGTTTCATCTTTTCTTTGCCTCCATCCTTGACGAGTGAAACTTCCACGAGACCAACATCGTATTTCCGTAACACTTCTAGAGCGGCTTGCGGATCGATTTCCTGCGTCAAGTCCGATTTGCAGGCAAGGACGACTAAGGGTAATTTCATTTCACGATAGCCGCCTGAATGTGAAGAGTTAGGGGGTATGTAGATGGGGAGGAGTGGAATACGCGACTGACTGAGTAGTGCTTCGACAGGCTGGAAAGACCCCTTGCTTGACGCATCATAGCAAATGATGACGCCGTCGACTGCAGGCATCTCTTTGAACACTGAAGTGATGTCTTTCTCTGATGGTAAAATGTCGAGTTCAATTATGTGAAGTGGACAGTCTGTAGACTTCTCGCTCTCCGTCAGTCTGCCGATTCGACGAGTGTCTAAATGCAAGTATTTCAGCGGATGTTTGTGTTGGAGGGGAGTAAAACTGACATCGTGTGGAAGAGTTTGGTGCAGGCAATGAAGCTATTGGATCCGAAAGATTGAAGCCTTTCAGACCTTTACGGATAGTGACGGTCTTGCCACAACCCGGTACACCCACAACAAGGAGGCTAATGGGCAAATTTGCTCGCTGTGGATCATCCTAGACGAGAGTTAGCTCAAGCCATAATCGCGCATGGGACACACACAGCCGCTACCTGGGTATTGATGAGCATACGCCGGGGAGCACCAATGCTGGTAGGATTGATCCCCAGACTTCCACTACGCGCCCTTCCTGACAAGTCTACTGGAGTGGTCCTTCTAGCCATGGATTGGAGGGAGGCTGTTGCTCGTATTCCAGTACGTGGTGCACCCTCCTGCGTGTTGCTTGAATTGGTAGACGTACTCGTAGTGCTTGTCATGCTCGACGCTGTGCTAAGAGTTGGGGTACGAGATGGGAGTGGGAGTTCGCCCCCAGGGATAGATGGTCTTGAAGGTTCCTGCCCTTTGACGCGTCTGTACCCGTCCACACTAGTCACGGAATCGGATCGTTCGATGTCTGAGTCGCCATTTCGAGACGACTGATAGCCATTGTCGACCGAACTGAGGCTGGCTCCCCGGTCCCGTGTAACCTGGGGACGCCGGTCTCGCTCCCGCTTCAAGCTTTCCGAAACATTGAAGACGAGACCGCGAGGGGGATCCAGTGCGGTGCCTGTGTTGACACGGCTGGGCCGTGTATTGACAATCGGCTGTGGCTCACGACCATATTGCACGAAAGAGTCGACCGACAGGGATTTCCGCAGACTCTGTGGTATACCTAAAGTATTGCCTGTGGGAGGGGATGATGGGCTTGCAATACTCGTCTGAGAGGGCGATGTGATAGCGGTCGAGAAGGAATCCCTGGACATGAACGATGCTGCGGGTGACTTTGGAATGACAGTGTCGGCGTCATTATAGTGCGAAATGGTGATTGGGGAATGTCCTTGGGGAAGCTTTAAAGGTGGCAGAGAAGGTGGGAGAGCCTCGTCTGCTCGTTGTGCCATGACGGCCGACTAGGTAGACGGACAGCGAGCTCAACGTCGAGAAGATTAGAGTCAAATCCAGGCACGGGTGATGTCAAATGTCAAGGAGGGTATGTAAATAGTCGGTCACGGTTGCTCTCCTGATGCCTCCACCAAGGGTCCTTCTCACTGTAAGTGTCGCCCTGTGTCGTCTTTCGGTCTCCTCTTATCTCCTCTTACACCACCAAAGAACGACGATGGTCCACCCGACGCCCGCGAATCACCCTACGTCTTTGGCCTGTATCAGCACCTCACCAGGAATCTAGGTACGGCGAATGAAGTCGCCCTGCCCAAGCAATACGTACTACGCTCATAGCTCTTACATTGGCTATTAGGCTGGCATGTTCGTGTGGTGCTGCCAAGTTCACAGAAGTCTTGGATCGGTGAACCTTTCAGCCAGTTGAGTACCTCGCGCCGGGACTCACCCCCTGTTCAGGGAAGGCCTACCACATCAAAGAAATCACCAAAGGACGATATTTCTACCCAACAGAACCTGGTGAACCGAACTTCGTTGTTTCTTTGGCGCAAGTCCTGATGGCGCGACTTAGATGGTCAAGGAGAGACCTCAGAAACATCCAGACCCTTGAAAGAAGGGGAAGTAGTGAGTCTTGTCCCACTTGTCGGATGTTCTCTCAATGACGTGCCACACCAGGCCGAGTGGATTCTCCTGGACGGTGTAAGCAGCTTGTTCGGGCCTGAATCCACGACTTAGATTTCCGCAGACTCCAGCGACCTGCGCAAATGTCGCGCTTCATAATCTCTACGAGGGCGAGATAGATCTTGTCGTAAGCTAACCTTCCTCTTGCACCAACTGATCCTCACAACTGCGCTCATTCCAAGATATCCGGCCCAAACCTTGGTCGCAACACGTCTGGTCAGTGCGTGACTCCCGGGCTCTTCCAGTCGCCTAATATCTGCCCACAGCTGCTTTCGCTCTTTCATCGGGCACGCTTGGTGCCGCCATGTCCTCCTCCCTATCGAAAATGCGCTCGATCGCGATTTCGTACGGAACCGTCGTGCACCCAACCCCGACCGCTTTCTTCGACCCCGCACATGTCCTAGGGACGGGCATCCTCAACTACCTTTGGAACAACTGGGGTAAGGACGACGGGGGACTGCGAGAGGGGGAAGTCGATCTGTATAATGTCAACATCCCGCTGGTGGAAGGACTCTTGAGCGAAGAGGGTCTGAAAGTCTGCTGGACGACGATGTGGAGAAATTCCTATAAACGCCTCTTCAAGGCAGTGCCTGCAGAGAAGGCGAGGTCGGACAGTGGGTCGACTAGTGTTGCAGGCCCGGATGCGCTGGATTCTACCCCGAGCAACGCCGGAGGACTCAAGGGTGTCGGTTCGGATGAGGGCGGGCTGGTGTTCAAGTGGGCACCCACCATGGATGGCCTCATCACACCCGTCCATTCAACTCTCCCCGTCGGCTCCGATGGCTGGGCGATATCCAATGGCTGGGCAAGTGTCACCCCCCTTCGGGCGGCATTCGCAGAACCGCTTCTGGGCGTGGATCAGGAGGGTGAAGCTAGAATATGGA
>CEMG01176836.1:0-14327 GCA_001179705.1 Baeospora myosura
ATGCTTAAATATTTTTTTGATAACCCCTTGGCCAACATGTCAGACAGTCTCTTCAAGGTATGTATGTGCAATATGTACAAGTGCTTGCACCTTTGATTCGCCGTTTCTCCCAGTAATATGCCCTACAGCAGTACTGATCTCGTTTTTGTGTACCTACAGATCCGGAAGAATCGTGCGATGCAGGGATCACTCGAGCATCTCAGGCAGCTAGAGCCGATGGTCCATGCAAATCCAGCCCTTCTCTTGAATGTACTTCCAGCAATCTATCGACATCTTCCGTCTGAAGTTCCGAAGGCAGCTCAAAGCTCTTTATCTCCCCTCAGCAACACCGACTACGAAGCCATTCTGGTGGCACTGTTTCTTCTGTCGGCGGGTGTGACTGTCGAACAGGACGAACAGGACACATTCAATACACAGAGAATTTATGACAGCCTCAAGGAACATTGGGCACGCGTATGGGGATGGCTCTCATTCCTTCTCGAAGAATACGTGTTGAACTCAAGGACCGTGGATGAAGCCAAGAAGGAAGTCGTGCATGATATGGCCAGCCAACTGATCCTCTCGCTCACTTCCAGGCAAGACTTCGCTCGCATTCTCGCACAGACTCCTGGTTTAGTAGCCACCATAGGTCGTATATGGAAGCTCGAAGGAGAGTTCGCTTGGTTCACATCAGTATCTTGTGCCATGTACCAGCTCCTCCTCGTTGATGAAAGATCTTCATCCTCGGACATCTTCACCACCAGCGTTAGTGATGCACCTGCTGAAGTTGCCGACTTGATTGTCCAGCGAATCGCCAATACGATTGCCCGCCCCACAATACGAAGCGTGGTCCTTCGGGCTGATATATCCCTCTTGACCCAGTTCGCAACACGTTGGGACCTGGGTAATTTACTCGTCACCAAAAAATCCATCCCTGTCATGACTAATGTTGTGTCGGTCCTTGCGCGTCCTGTGATATCGACTCATCCCACCGACATCATTCGCTGCATACATGCATGCTTATCTTATCTACTCCAGAATTTTCAGGACGGGGGGTTATGCCGAATTATTCCTGCGCTCAGAGGTCGACTTCTGGTGTCGATGTTCAGGGCAAAAGACCTTCTTGTCTCCCACTTCATCGATACAGCCACATTGCACCTTCCCGATGAGTACCGTATCGATCATATCTACCGTGAAATCGTCCTATACATCACCCCATACCTCATATATCGGAGCGTCCTGAGGGAAGCCGTGAAGACCATCAAGGCAGTCGAGAGCTCAGATCTCGAGAAGGACATAGAGCCGCTAGTAACAAGAGCTTTTTGGCAGGCTTGGGTTGCATTCAAAAATCTCACGGAGGATCGACGCAAATGCAAGGCGGAAGCTGTTGATGTCAACGGCGATTGGAGGGCAAACTTGGGTTGCCGAAATGGAGCGGTAAATCTTCACTTACTTCGGCAGCACCTAGTATCAGTCAGCTCATTAGTTGTTACAGTGTCCAAACAGCAAGAACTCAAAACGCTACAACAAACTTTGTGGAGTGTGTCGGACTGCATCCTATTGCTCTTTGGATTGTCAGAGACGTGACTGGATTATCGGCCATCCCGAAATATGACATGCAACATCGAAAGCTATTCTTCGTGAGTACCGCCTGTTCTTCTTGATTTGTTCAACTGTTTTTAACAACAGGTTGCTTTCGTTATAGGCGGTATCCCGTCGGACGTGAATCACCAAGAAAGAACTTTCATCAACCACATAGCGAAATACGACGCGTCACATATTCAAAGAAACGAAATTGATGCCCGCATTCAGAAATGCATCACCCAGTTCCCTAAAATCGACAAGAGGGCATTCATTATCGATCTAAATTACACAGTCTCTCCCTCCAAACTCACTGTCACGCCTGTGGAGCAGTATCAGCGACAACCAGCTTTCAGACAAATTCCTCCCGAAAATCAGGACGTGATCAACAAGAGCAAGGGGGAGGAGTTTCTCCTTTGCCACTTTCCAAATGGTCGCGCAACCTTCAGTATCATGTGCGGGTCATGACTACCGTAAATCATGCTGGCAGGAGCATCTGCGGTCGCTAAATCCACATTGAATCAATGTCCACTAACAGCCACGTTGCAATTGCAAACATCCGCATAGGCATTGATGAACATCTATACATCTATCACACTACCTACCAGGAATGGGTTTAACTCCCCGCGCAGCACTCCAAGGCTACAATCCCTACTTATGATACATGCTTCATCTTTACACCGCCGTGGCGTTTACAGTTTTTAGTTTCGTTGAAAGAGTATGTACCCCATGTTGCCCAATCAAAATATTAGGGTTGTAGTTCTCATTCAATACGTACTGCCAGCGGAAACAAATTGCAACCAAGATACGAAGTCTACAAGGACCGGAAGACTCGGCGTATTCTCCTCGCAACAACGACATAATCTATGTCAATCCACGACGACGTTATCTGGCAGAGAAAACATTAGAATTTCAGAAGTGGAGTTGCAGACCAGACTCACCGTGCAAAAGACACAGGCTGTAGCAACATAACAGGCACACCTCCGTTAGGAAACGTCGGGAGGACCAGTTGACCCTTGGTGTTGTGTCTGATTTTTTCCTGGAAACTGGGTTCCAAATCGTCGAAGTCGGCCAGTTGCTGAAATTGCTTCGAAGGGGTGACTTTGAGTTTGAGAGGAACCACCGTATAGTCGAGTTCGATAACAAACTCGTTGGTGGAGTCTGTACCCTTATAATTCTTCATGCCGGCAGCTATGGTGTCTGCATACCGCGGCAAGTCATTAGTCACCATCACTTGATGGACGTAGGCCCTCTCCTGGTAGGTTAAAGGTGGAGCGGACCCGGCTGATGAGGAAGCAATGTTATGCAGGCAATCAGTACATAAATATGATAGGATGTTAAGACAAGAGGTACTCACTTCGAATTCCTTCCGAAGTGGCTCGGCACTCCTCTCGGTGCCCGTTCTTCCAGCTGCTTCGCTGGCATTCTGTGGAGCAGTACTGTTCATGACGACACCCCGAACATATCTTGAAGGGAATATTCTGGTATTCCCGGGAGTCGGGATGCTATAATATAATATATAAATCATTGGTCGATCAGCAAAGTTATAAGAGTCTGAGTTGGCAGGATATTACCTTTGGGTTCAAACAGGGTATCGATGCATGCCAGCCTCCACTCATGTGTACTTTACACCTCTCTCTATCCTCCGTATACTCCTTGAAAGCCATCCACGCCTGCCAAAAGAGCCCCTGATCGAATACCGCCGACTCCATCCTTGCCTCGAGACCGCGATTCCTGGCCGTTTTCAGAGCTTTGGTGGCATGGTGAAGAACGCCGCGATAGATAAGGTAGGGTACAAGGCATCTGAGAATCGTGGAGTAGACTTTGTTGAGGCGGGAGTCATCACGGAGGTTTTCGGTAGTATCGAGGGCGTCGATAACCATGAACTGGCTACTCTTGAACATGGACAGGAGGAGTTTACCTTCGAGCGCAGAGGTGATACGACAGAGGCCGTCTACCTCAAAGCAGCGTAGAAGGTAAGAGGAGCACGCATGGATGCAGGCTATAGCGGAATCGTCGGGGGCGATGGATATCTTTCGCGATGTCAGTATTGACATAATCTGTGTGGTTATGGGAACGGCGTCATTGGCGATCAAAGGTAGATATAGGTGCGGCTGGTATGATAAGTAGATTATCATCTGGAGATCGGCACGGAGCGTCATGCCTCGTATCTGGGAGCGGGTGGCCGTACGAAACGCTCTCTTGACAATGAGAGAAGCAATGTCATCGGGAGAGGCGCCGAGAGTGGCGGTGAAAACATTCAAGAATGATTTGTCTGTTGCAAGGATGAGGTAATGGAGCGCATTCGACGCCGAAAAGCGCCACTCATGTCCGTCCTCGAGCAACCAGATACGACTGAGCGTGGAAACTAAACCAGGGGTATTTCTGAGAATTCGAAGGAATCCAGAATTGATAGTGAACCCTAAGAGCAGCTGCATACTCATATGATGCACCTGGGTTTGCTCCTGCGCTTCGACCGCTGTACCTGGATGTTCCACGTATTCTCCTAGAAGAAATTGTAACCATTTCCATATCCTGGTCCAATTGTCCGTGAGACTGGACTGTATCCTTCGTGTTGCAAGGTTTTCTGGTAAGGTACATGCCAGAAGAATTCCCACTGCTGTCGATGCACCGTGGTATATGGTGTCACTGAGAGGAGGGCCCGAGCTTTCGGTGGTTCGTGGCACGGGCAACGGCAAGTATTGATACACTATCGGAAGGACGTCGGGTAAATGAGCATAGTTTGCCTGGGCCATCGACCCCAGTTGTGTGAAATGTTCTAGAGAGCCCTGCATGGCGCGCCGCTTCGTTTTCTGCATGTAAAAATACAATCAGGCTCCATCGCATGTGAATCCAAAGGTAGTACTTGCATTAAAACTCTCCATAGCATTACCTTCGCCAGCACTTCAGTCCCGGATTTAGAATGAGAACAGTTTCCAACTCTTCTTCGACCCGCTCCTCTCACAACGTTCTCTGGCGCGTCCACACAGTCTTCGAGTTCTGCTACCTCTGCCAGCTAAAATACTTGATTTTGCAATGATTTTGTGATTCTCGATGGTCAACCTTTCAAGCTTTCAAGATCGGGGCTCGGCCGGAGTCGGGCTCGGTGTGCACTTGTTTTCTTGATGCAAAAAAAGGATGTCGCGTAGCGTGGAGATTTAGCCAGAGGTTGCGCCTTGGTTGTGGTTGAAGCTGAAGGCTTGAAGCTTCGAAGTCGTGCACCAACTGGGCCGCGTAGTAAGAACGTGGCCAGATAAGATAAGATAAGATCAGGCACGTTTGCCACAATCCTTCTCCGGTTGCCCCTAACCACCTCCTTCAGATCCAGAGTCCACACAGAGCGACATTAGTGGACGCGAAGTGATACATGATGACTCGGCTACCTACATACCTTCCGCATTGCCCAAGTATACTGTTGAGCGACGCAAACCCGCAAAAGGACTTTTGAGTGGAGTTTTCATTCATTCTGAGTACAGTGAGGAGTCTTGCGCGCGGTGGTGGCGAACGATTTACAATGGATCCCACTGACCGACTGAATGACATGGATGAAAGGCAAACGGACGGAATAGAGATCATCTGTCTTCGCTCACCATTCTGACGAAGTAGTCACAAGCCTTTATACAACGATGCAACATGGGGTAGAACTTTTCTCAACCTTGAAAAATACAAACGCCATGGCGGTTTGAAGATGGAGCATGTACTTATTATATAGCAACTGAAAACTTTCTGTGCCTCGCGGGGCTTTGAAATCATTCCTAGAGATATTGTGATAGCTATACTAGATGTGTAGATGTTCATCTGTGTGTATGCGTATGATTGCAATTGCACGGTGGCCTGTGAGTTGACATTAGCCCAATTTGAACTGAACGACGCAGATGCTCTTCTCGGGAAACTTACGGTGGTGGTAATTCACGCATCATACTAAAGTTTGCGCGACCATTCGGAAAGTAGGGAATGAGAATCTCCGTCTTGCTGTTGTTGATCAGTTCTTGGTATGAGTGGGGCATTTGCCTGAAAGCGGATTTCTGCCGGTACTGCTCCGAGGGCGTAACGGTGAGTTTGAGAGGAACCACTGTGTAGTCCATCTCAATAACGAATGCTTTTTTGTCCTTTGTGGGGGATTGGGCAATGAATCGGTCGATGCGAGCATTGATTTCTTCCTCTTTCTGCTGCAAGTCGTATGTTAGGTTGTGGTTGATGAAAGTTTGTTCTTCCCGGTCCACGTGTGACGGAAGACCCCCTAGAATAAGAGGAAACTATGGTCAAAAATAGCTGGATAGAAGTGATAAGACAGAAGTCACTTGCCACGAATAACTTTCAATGCCGCAGCACATTCCTCGCGATGACCAGCATCCCAGCAAGTCCTCTGGCATTCTGAAGAGCAATAGGATGCATTCCGACACACTGAACAAAGCTTGCTAAAGTATTCCAAGTCCTTATTAGGACACTGTAACGATCGTTCAGGTGACTGACAAGGCGGAGGAAGTCAAGATCATCTTACCGCGGAATTTTGGCAACCCATGTTTGCCTTCCATCCGCCTTCCACATCAGCGAGTTCCGCCTTGCATCTGCGTCGGTCCTCCGTGAAATCTTTGAATGCAACCCAAGCCTGCCAGAAAGCGCCCGTTTTAGGTACCACCGACTCGATCTCCTTTTCAAGACCTGAGTTCTCGACGGTCTTGACGGTCTTGATGGCTTCCCTCAGAACGCTGCGATATATGAGGTACGGAGTGATGGTTTGTAGAATTTCACCATAGACAGTGTTGAGAAGGAAACTATCAGGGAGGTGCAATGCGGCTGTTTTAGCAGAGTCGGACACGAGGATATCTCTCCCTCTGAACATCGACATGAGAAGTCGGCCATCAAGCGCAGACATGATTCGGCATAGCCCATCCTCCTTGAAAGTGAGGAGTAGGTAAGATAAGCAGTCATGAATGCAGACTCGAGCAATCTCCGCGGGCTGGATCGATACTGTAGGGGATGTAAGTACCGACATAACGGTAGTCATGACGGGGATAGAATGTTTGGCGATGATAAGATGGCGAAGATCCCGACGAATTGCGAGTTGGACCAAGATGGATGTATCTGCCCGAAGAGTCATGCTGCTTATTGTGGCGCGGGTGATCGTATGGGCGACTCGCCGGACAATAGAGTCCGCAACTTGATCATTTGAGTTACTGAGGCTGGTGGTGAAGATGTTCGACGTATCAAGGAGGAGGAGCTCGTACACGGCGCAGGATACGGACGAGGCCCAATCAAACCCTCCTTCGAGCACCCATATACGACCGAGCGTGGATATTAAACCGGGGGTCTTTGCAAGAATGCGAGCAAAGGCCTCCCTGGAAGTGAGCGAAAGAAGCAGTTGGCAGGCCATATCATGCGAATTTTCCTTCTGAGCTTCGTTCAAAACCCTTGGGTTCTCTACGTATTCTTCGAGAAGGAATCGAAGCCATTCCCATATAGTTGCCCAATGCTCCTTAAGGCTGGCGAAAATCCTCGCGTTATTGAGCGTTTCTGGTGAGGCACCCGAGGACAAGATAAACAATGCCGCAAACACGGACTCGAAGTCGGCCTGGCTGAGGGGGGAGATAGAGGTTTGTGATGCCTTGGGAACTTTGGACGGAAGATAATGGTAGACTGCTGGAAGTACATGCAAGAGCAGAGCAGGATTTGCGTGAACCATAGGCTCCAGCTGTTTGAAGTGCTCAAGGGATCCCTCCATCGCACGTTTCTTCCGCATCTAGGGATGAAGAGAAACAAAGTTAGTGATAATCGAGCGTGCATAAGGTGGCGCAATGGTACATGTAAGTACATTGTGCATACATACATTGAACAGGCCGTCCGCCATGCTGGCACCAAAGTTTGCTGTGTGACGTGGTCTCATCTGATCTGTCTTCAGATGGAAGGCGTGATACGTTTATCAGAAGCCGAGATATGCTTGGATGAACTGTGAGCTAAGTAGAAGTTGAGAAGTGGAACAACGTCGAAGATATTGTGAAGAGAGGAGGAAAAGGACACCTACCCCTATTTGAGGCTCGACGAACAGAGTGTGTGAGAGAATACTACCAAAAAAGGTGCTGGCGGAGTCGATGCAAGTCTCTCAATGGCAATCATCTCTTTGGAGCGCCCATGTCCCTTCAACTTGCCTTTCAACCTCACTGAAACAACATTCTTCCCCTTAGTTACGAAGATCTAAATCTCAGCTCTGAACCATCCACACTGTCCTTCCAGATGGGCCTATCATCGCTAGACATAATTTATCTGTGTATTCGTGCCGCGGAAGCTTCGAAGGATGATGCAATGGTCCACGATGTGGTCGGTTGAAAATCGGTGTGTGATCTGACTCCCTCTTCTCTCTGCCCTGTACTGAGTAATAGTATCACACAGAACAGCGCGAAGTAACTCCCGTCCTGTGGACTCGTCTGCCATTTTCGTACGCTTTGACTGGTCAAGATCAACGGAACGTGCAATTGCAAGGGTTTATCTCTTCTCGATCTAGGCCGCGTAGCTTCTGCGTGGCGTGAATGAATGCAATGAAACGCGCGCTGTGGAGTCAGTCTGTTTTGCGGTATATTTGACGGCTGTGCCAGCCTGAAGTCCGATTAGTATGGTGAGTTTTGCAAGCTGTGGTTCAACGGACTACTTCTCGGGGTTTATTTGATACCCATAGGAAAGGGGATCTTTTTGGCGAGTCGACAGTGTCATAATGTTCTACATACCAAACAGTCATACTAGATACTATACTTCAAAGAACACCGCTTTGAACGACACTTGAAATACGTCACAGTCGTTCTCTCGGTCTACGTTCTGCTGCCGAGACTGCACCACCATTATAGACTTGAACAACTTCGCGGAGAGTTTACCGAACGATGTGAACCAATCTAACGTTCCTTCGAGCTTCCATATATGGCCGAGCGTGGCCAGCAAACCGGGGGTCATCACAAAGATGCGGTGAAAATCTTCTCTGGAAGTGAACGATAGGGAAGTTGGCTAGTCAGATGATGCAAAGTTCGCCTCTTGAGGTCATCCACAGCCCTTGTGTTTTCCACGTAGTTCTTCGAGGAGGAATAAAATCCATATCCATATATGTATGCCCAATTATCCTTGAGGCTGACGAAGGCCCTCTCTGTATTGAGGGTTGCCGGTGAGAGACCCGCCGAGAGGAGGAACAACGCTGCCAAAACGGCTTCGTAGGCGGCGTTGCTGAGAGGAGAAATGGGAGTTTGCGTTGCCTTTGGAACTTCGGACAGAAGATATCGTTGAATTGCTGAAGGCAAATCCCAGAGAAGGGCCTGATTTGCATGCTCGAGCGATCCTTGCATCGCACATTTCTTCCGGATCTATATGATACATAGCAAAGAGATGAGTACTGATTTAGCCAAGTTTGGCCGCACAATGGTACATGCAAATTGCACATACATACATTGAGTATGCTGTCCGACATGTTGGTACTGTTGGAACCAAAGTTCACCGTGTGACGCGACGACTCGAATTAATATTGTAGGTAGACCTCAGGCTGTTCCGTCTCAGAGAGGCGTGAGATGTTGATCGAAAGACCGGATATACTGGAATAGAGGTCGTGAACCGCAAATTCAAAGGTGGTCGAATGTCGAATTGCGAAGAGAAGAGAAGAGGACAAGGGCCCTGAGGCCTGATCGAGATCGCCGACTCTGAACAGATCGAGCGCGGGAAGAGACTGCTTAAAAAGGCACACTCCCTGAAACCTCCCTGAAACCGAGCTAAGGAAAGCCGTTGGTGTTCGAATCACACATGACCAAACAACCCTTTATTTTTTGCTCTTTTTCCGATCCAGTCCGTCAACGACAGCATAGCCTAGCATAGCTCGGTTCTGCATTACATTTCATCCGTTATTTTACCAAAGAACCGTGGTTCCATGGCTCCCTTAATATCGCTGGCACTCAGTATGTAACCCACTTTTTACTCAACTTGATCCAGATGAGAATAACCTGTGGACCTGTCGCGTAGCAGACCCCTATCACCAGTATCGGATGACTGCGTTGGATTACTCTCATGTTCAAATCGAGGAACTCCTGTTTTAAGGATGAACGTTGATGAACCTATGCGGGCTCATCAGGCAATGTTGAAAGGCCGGCCCCACCCAATCCACCGGATGAAAATTTTTGCTGCTTCCTTCGTCTCAACTTGTTTCCGGTAGGTTTTGTATAAAAGTCGAACTTTACCCGATGATGTAATCTCACTTTCCTCGTCCACTCTTCTCCTTCCTATTCCTTTGTTTCTACCATCACATACACGATCTTTCGACCGCGATTAATCAAACAAAAGCTCGGACCAGGATGTCGAAAGAGCTTCACCAAATTGAAAAGGAGCGCCCTTCCAAGGAATCGCGCGACTTTTCTTCTCCTGAATTCGAGGCCGAAGTCGCCGCTCATGCGCCCAGGTTTAGTGGACGAAAGCTGACTGCAGCATTGGCATTTGTTAGCGGCACTGGTAAGACTTTTTTGATCACCGTATACGCTGGGCCCACTGACGCGCCGTACAGGATTTACTCTCTTCGGGTACGTTGGCGTCGGAGCTTCCGCTGTAGTACGCGGGCCTCACATTCCCAATTACCAGCTATGATCAAGGCGTCATGTCTGCTCTTCTTACTGCCAGTCAGGTAGGCGCTTGATTATTCGCATTCACCGGAAGCTGAATGTTTTCACGTGATATAGTTTGAAAAGGTATTCCCTGAAGTGGTCACTGCCGGGCACCCGAACCACGCCACTCTACAAAGTCTACTGGTAGCAATTTACGTGAGTTCGGTTAACACGTCGTGATTTTTCAACCACTCAGACAACGTCTCTATCGTCTATCAGGAAATCGGGTGTCTCGTGGGTGCCATCTCCAATCTATGGATTGGCGATCGACTTGGCCGACGACACACCATTTTCCTCGGAGGCGTCATCATGATCATCGGTGCAATACTCCAGACGGCATCGTTCGGTTACCCCCAAATGATCGTCGCTCGTATCGTCACAGGAATTGGCAATGGCTTGAATGTGAGTGCAGGCACCCCTTATTTGACTCCTCTAAACGTTCACCATAGACTTCGACTGTTCCTGCCTACCACGCGGAATGTTCTCCTTCTGCAAACCGTGGAAGCTTGATCATGATCGAAGGCAGTCTAATTGGTTTCGGTATCATGGTATCGTGAGTTCTCTTCAATTTCACTCGGGAAAGTATCTAATCTGTCGTTTTCTAGATATGTAAGTACCAAATGGCGAAGTCATGGAGATTGGTGCTAATCGTTGTTATTCTTTTGTGCAGTGGGTTGACCTTGCGCTGTAAATAAACCTTTCTACTCGCCCAAAAAACTTACAACTCATAACATCCATCAAAACAGGTTCTTCGCCTCAGGCTCATCAGCGCAGTGGCGAGTTCCAATTGCCATGCAGATCTTGTTTGCCGTCGTCATGGTCATCGGAGTAAATTTCGTACGTCTCAGAACCACACTCATGCGCTGAACGTTATCTGATCAAACCACGACGATCATAGCTTCCTGAATCACCCAGATGGTGCGCGTATTTGCGCTCCTTCCGCTGCGACCTTGTCATTGACGTTGTACCTCTAGGCTTGTTGCAGCTAATCGTCCAGCTGAAGCTATGGCAGTGATCTCGGCTCTCGAAGACAAGCCCCCATCCGATCCAGAAGTGCAACGCACCTTCCACGCTGTCCAGCAAGCTGTTACCTTGGAGGAAGAGGCAAGAATGACGAGCGTCAAAACTGCCGAGGGCAAATCTACACAAAAGGCCTCCCTAAGAGAGCTCTTCACGGGTGGAAGAAGCCAGAATTTCAGACGAGTGGCGCTCGGAGTCGTCGTTCAATGTTTCCAGCAGATCACAGGATGTAACTTGATCACTTACTATGCTGTGAGTCTTCCCCTTGGATAGTGGAAGACATGGGATGACTGAACACTATCTCTTTTAGACCCTCCTCTTCGAACGTCTGGGGCTGTCGGACGTTAAGTCTCGGATTCTCGCTGCATGCAACGGCACCGAATATTTCCTTGCTTCTCTCGTGGCGATCTTTCTCATCGACCGCGTCGGTCGCCGCAAGCTCATGCTTTTCGGCGCCACAGGCCAGTGCATCACCATGATGTTGCTGGCGATTCTGGGCAGTATCAACAACTCAGCATCCAATGTCGTCAGTGCGGTCCTGCTATTCGTTTTCAACACCTTCTTTGTCCTCGGCTGGTTAGGCATGACATGGTTATACGTGAGTTATCACCCCGAGAATCGTCCGTTTGCTTTTGACCAAACGGCTCTTAATTTCAAGCCTGCCGAAATCGTTGGATTGCGTATGAGAGGTCCAGCAAATGCTCTGTCGACTGCAAGCAATTGGATCTTCAACTTTTTGGGTACGTTGTCTATCGCAGTTTGCCCCCAACATCTCTGACGTCGACTGCATCAGTTGTCATGATCACTGGACCTGCATTCGAAAATATAGGCTGGGGAACCTACATCGGTGAGTCGATCCTTGCATTGTTAGCAGCGACAAGTACTTATCAAGGGATAGTTTTCGCGGCATTGAATGCCTTTATCATACCTGTCGTCTACTTCTTCTTCCCAGGTAACTGCGCATGACTATCGCTCCTTTCGTACGCTAACATTTCGTCGTTAGAAACTTCGGGCAAGTCTTTAGAAGGTAAGCTTCTTTCGCATGCTTGTCATAAAAAACTCATACTAACGCTTCTATTTCTCAGATGTGGACGTCATTTTCGCAGTGGCGTATCTCGAAGGCGTATCCCCCGTCGGGGTATCCCTTCGCAAGGACCTACCTCTGGCGGGCTCTCCAGAGGCCAACCTGATTCTCGGTTACGAGCCTAGCTTGCAATCCGAGGGAAGTAGTTCCGACGAGCTCAGCGATCGCGCGGTTTCGGTTACTACCTAAATCTCAAAAGTACACAAATAGAAGTGCCATAGACACTAATCGATACCTATCAACTGCTTGACGCAATATTGTAGACTGTCTTCTATAGAGTATGCATATCAATACTAGAGATATGTTGCAATCCTTGTCCGTGCAGGCGCTGAAAAAAAAAAAGAGTGCGGGAAGATGCTACTAAAAATGGCATGCCTCGCCATCATTGCCGCCGATCCCGGACCTGCACTGACTCGGAGTAGCTCGGAGTTGTCTTCGAATTCGAACAGCCATCCACTGCACCGACACTACTTACCTCCCGTCGGCTCCCGCATGGTTTTGTAGATCTGGGCTAGGCTTTGAACGCTTGGAACTGTCAACATAGTTACTTCTTTTGTGTTAACGTCATCACCGCTGAACATCGAGTCTCGTATCTGTGGCGTGGCGAGTCTGGCGACCGCCTGACATTCAAGTTGGCAGGAGCAGGCAGGAGCGCGGTCATCAAGCAACCCTCGAAAGCTAAGGATAGCTAAAGATCTCCACGACGGTCAACGTTCAACGTTCAGGGTGCGGTTGATCGAGAGAGGCAGGGTCTGAGTGTGGGTAAATGAAATCCTTTTCCCTCTGCACTGTACTAATCAATCGTGTCACACAGACCTGACAGTGCGAAGGGGCCCTCGTTTTGTGGACTCGTCTACACTTATTCGTAATGCTTTGACTGGTTACGACCAATTGAAACATGTAGAGCGGCAGTCAAATACTACACAAGGGGTTCTCTTTTCTCGATTCGGCCGCGCAGCTTTTGCGTGGCGTAAATGAAGGCAATGAACTGCAATGAAGCGCTGTCGCGGGTCAGTCTGTATCCGACTCATTTTACTGGGTCCCCTTTCGTTCGGTCGCGCTTGCCTGCAATCCAATTAGTATGGTGAGCAGCTCAGCTTCGCTCCGAATGGCTCGGAGCATCTGTTTACTATGTGTGCTATTGTGCCATGGTTTCTTCGCAATTAGCTGTGGTTGGAGTTCCGAATGACTCTTTTCAGGGTTCATCTGAATGCTGAGACGTACAGGAAAAAGGATTCGTATTGGTGAGTCGAGAGTCTCATAATGTTCTACACATGCTAACAATCACACTACTGATACTATACACAGACAACTGACGACCTTTGAACTAAGCTTGCAATGTCGATGGTCTGTACTATCTTCCTGCGTGACTGCTTCACTCATAGTAGCGGCCGGACCGAGTTTGTTTCCCTCCCTCGTCGGAGGAAGTTTCGTTGCCCACTGTCACGACGACGTGGCGGGTAGTACTAGATCGTACACTTACGCCCTTCCATTCTCGCCCCCGACTGCGAGTCATCATGTGGTGGCGGTGAGGGGTGTGCGACGCACATCGAGTGGAACCATTGCTCGCTGCGCCGTCCGGGCCAATAATAATGTAGTGGGCACCTAGTTTGACGAACGTCATGCTCGCCTTGACGGACTGACTACGTCCTTGCATGCCTTGGGAGGCACGGGCTGTCTTCGCTGTCTTCTTTGCCGCGCTTCGGGCCCGGGTTTGCATGGTATGCTTCGAGATGGCCATATCGAAGAGATAGTCGATGGGGGAGATGGGGAGGATCTGGTTCGGCTCGGTGGTGAGTGATCTAAAATCAAGTTACATGCGAGGTATTTATACTAAAATTTTGTGGCGCAGGTCCAGCGCTAAAATGTTCCGGCTTTTAACTGCGGCTTCTTGAAGCCCTTGTTCTTGTTGTATTGTTCAACAAAAACAAGCCTTCCCGACAAAACCCGGACGTCTTGTCATGGCAAGGCGATGCTATCAAAGGTTGCCAATGGAAGTAGTATTGTATTGCTTGTTGATCACTTGTGATCCGTGTATGGAAGCA
>CEMG01176839.1:0-14908 GCA_001179705.1 Baeospora myosura
CGATGGTGGTGGTCCAATGTCAAGAGGGGAAAGCTGACAAATACAATAGACGCATTCGGATACCTCCCAGCGCTGGAGATCTCGGGCATAGACGGAAATATCCGAGGATCCTATTTTGAGATTGTGGCTGTGTGGGCTGCTCTAGCCTTGCCTCTCGGCAATACCCGTTTCTACCCGAGATCCCCAGCCACGGGAACTATCCGTGTGCGGTGGGAAGCTTTGTCAGCTTTTCCCTCTTGTCCACTTACCACCACCATCGAGCTCGCTGCGCCCAGACCTTCACTCACAGTGTCAGCCCCTCAAGGTAAGTCATCGATAACTATCTATACTATTACTGTACATAGTTAATACATACATACATCACAATGAACGAACTTTGAATCTAACGCAGCTTCGAATTGTAAGAAGACCCAAAAAGAAAAGGAAATAAAAAAGGAACACACCGCGCCGGCACCCTCGTATGCAGCTGGTCCCGGCACTACATCGTCGGCTATGAAATAGACATCGACCAGCGGCTTCGAATTCTCGGATAACGATCACGATCGACGACCGGTCCGATAAACCCACGGCCGATACATCCACGGCCGAACACAAGCACTCCACACGGACCATAGAAGACACGGCCCGTGGATGGCCCGCTGCACATCTGAAATCTGCGGTTGGGAGCCCGAACCGCAGATTTCAAGCGGTTAGCCATTGAGGAATGCAAAGTTAAATAAAACTAACGACTCGCAGAACTTGTGCCCAGCGCCATAGATTCGTGCTTTGCCGGGACCTTTTCCTTGCTCAATATCATAATATAATTGACGACGGACGATGTAATGTACTTGAATATACTAACGATACAGCCATACTTACCACGTACCACCTTCGCCGTCGACGATAACGAGCAGAGCTCGATGGTGGTGGTAAGTGGACAAGAGGGAAAAGCTGACAAAGCTTCCCACCGCACACGGATAGTTCCCGTGGCTGGGGATCTCGGGTAGAAACGGGTATTGCCGAGAGGCAAGGCTAGAGCAGCCCACACAGCCACAATCTCAAAATAGGATCCTCGGATATTTCCGTCTATGCCCGAGATCTCCAGCGCTGGGAGGTATCCGAATGCGTCTATTGTATTTGTCAGCTTTCCCCTCTTGACATTGGACCACCACCATCGAGCTCGCCGTGCTCGATCGTCTGCTCATCGTTGCTCACAGCGATCTTTACCAAAGGTAAGTACTATCTAAATACCCTCTTATACATCGTTAGTATAGTACAGTACCTACTCAGAATACATATGAGCCCGAGAACGATAAGCACGATGCGTGAAGGACGAAGATAAATCAAAGAAACTGACTTAAAATGAAAAGAAAAATACCGAGACGATGAGAACTGGCGTGATCTTAAGGTGGCGCAGGCCAGGAAAGAACGCAAGCTAACAAACTCACCCCCCCCACAGATAACCGAGACTACCATGTCAGATCACCGTGACACGCCCCGGGGAGGGTACATGGAACAATTCATGGCGAAGGTACGTCGGGTCGTCAGGTCATACGCGATATCATATTGCTAAATACATGCTACAGGAGGGAGACGACGACTACATCCCGCCGGAAGGCATACTTCTCACCGATCTTTGCGAAGAAAGCGTGAACCGAGAAAGGGACAGGAAACCCGACGAGGGGAAGAAATCGGTGCGTTCTATGTAACCGAGAGTCAGACGTGCTGACTGACCCGAACGATCATCTAGATACGCAAGCCGGATCCCAACCTCTTTTTCCAGACAAAGGTGACCATCACCCCTCCAGCGAAAACTGGAGCCAGCTCTGCCAGAGCACAACCATCGCGACAAACCCGGAGCACCCAGAGGAAACTCGAAGCAGGACGCTCAGGAGCACAAGCCGCGCCAAGCACCCGCGCTCCCGACTCGGAGGAAGACAGCAAGCCGAGGAAAAAGCGACGAACAGGCAAAGGCAAGGACAGTGCCCGCCACGTCGAGATCGACGACTGGGACTTCGAGGAGGCGCGTCAAGCACCTAGTATCCCCTATACTGTAGACTAACCCTCATCTAGGCGTCCGACCCCGTCTTCTGGAAAGGCGGTCTTCTCACCGAACGCGAGAAAGAGGTATGACCCAGCTACAAAAACTTCTCAACGCTAACCTTTGACTACAGCTGGCGCAGCACGTCCGTCTCATTGTGCTCAACGACAACTAGCACTAGCACGCTCGTCGGGACCTCGGGAAGGAATCGGAGAATGGCAGCAGGTATGAGGCACCGGCTCCTCCAACTTGACACGGATTAACTTGGTCATTTACAGTTTTTTTTTCATCAACGAATATCCACAAACAACAGTTATTACTATGTATAAGTGTATATAATACAAAGTAATAATTACGCGCTAAAACCACCCACAACCGCTATCGAACCTTGTGTGATCGCCTCGACATCAAAGCAAACACGCGCTACTGCTCGAGTAATTTAAATCAGCCGTAAACCTTACACCAGGTAAGAAATCGCCGATCATGGTCGATCATACAGACTGCCGATACCCCTCCCTGCAGAGTTTACAGTCCCACTGCTGGAAGTACGCATACTATTCATAGCTCGGTGGCTGTGCGCTGATGCCCGAGATGACCAGTGTGCGCTAACATCCAGAAGCAAACAATACTCTCTCACGCTTTTCCTTTTAGCATCAGACCACCACCACAGCAAGCGCGCAAAAGCTTAGACCGACTCAGAAGTGTAAGTCTAGTAGCATACCGAGTAGAATAGCAATATAAGAAATACGAAAACGCTTCAGCGCGTTATTTAAGAAAGAGGGGCATGAGAACGAAGCCGCCCAGCTCTGAGCTCAACACGCGCCGTCCCAGGGGCACACAGTTAGCCCGATCGGGGGCAGTTTGAGATGGCGTCCCTCAAGCTTTGAAGTTACAAAACGTTAACTGACGACTTCTCTGATAGACAAGGAATTCTACAAAACCACTTATCCTCGATTTAAAGTGAGCATTACCCATAAGATCTACAGTAATATGCTAACACTTGAATTAGACAAATACATCAGTTATTCAGAACGACTCAAGCTCTACGATGATCAAAATACAGAACGCCGCCGCTAGCGGGTCAGACACCCACATCGAACGCGACACAAATCTGAGTCAGTACAAGGACGTAGACTGGGACGCGCATCCCCAATGGCGGCAGGACTGGGGCGATATAGACCTTGTAAGTCTCCATCGGCTTCTCGACTTCTTCGCGTACACTGAACAAAGCACAGACAGCACCGTTAACACCTTTCTGGCGTCCACAAGAGCAGAAATTGTTGTTAATAGAAAAGATAGTACGCCTCCAACACAATCCACATTACGCTTGCTTAACACTAACCAACGCAGTTAACTGTGGCGTTGTTCAGGTATCCTAGTAGAAACACAGAAAGATCCCCCGTTGCAAAGGGTCGTCTGATTCGAACGACAGAGAAACGACGAGATTGGCTCAAGATGGCCCTTTACATACAGCTTGCCTATCGTCAACTCGAATCAGCCCGCGAGTTGCCTGCGACGGAATTATGCTGCAGAGCGCTCGAGTTAGCCCACAACACTCTTCGCTATCTACCACTGCCAGTAAGTCCAATCAGAACATGGGTACACAACACAGACTAAAATTTGATATAGATCCAAGTAGAACCGATAACGTTTGAGCAATGGGACGGGTATAATATAGTGAGTCAAGCCCAATACCCAGAGAGACTCGCTCATAGAGGAACGCGCAGACGCAACCAGTAATCAACGCTGAAGGGATTATTCTTTCAGAGCAGGAGATATGGCACGTGTGCGATGCGAAATTGAAGACGTTATCGGTCGCGTTGGTGGAAGTCATGGAGGTCGATGTAATTGGGGCTGAGAAAGAAATGAAAGAGAAAGCTGAAATGGAAGGCACAACCGTATCGGAGCTGGAAGGGCCTCGACTACGAGGATCACACTCGGTGATAGATATAAACAACGAAGACGACGAAGACGAAGGAGATGATGAAGACGAGTTCAAAATGACTTCTTTTGTGGATCTTACCCAGGCCCCCCTGACCATAGATCTTACCCAGGGCCCCCAGACCATAGATCTTACGGGAGATTCGACCAAGACATTTACGAAGGAAGAAAAGGGCAAAGGCAAGGAGATGCCGCGGGCGGGAGCCGCACCGAGCACCAAACGAAAGAGGTTAGCGAGTACGGAACAAGACGTAGCAGACCACAATGATACCGCGAATGGTGCGCATACAACGAAAAGTCTAACGTGACATTGACCAAATAGACTTGCAGAGGACAAAACTCCAAGCCCTAGAAAGAAGACGAAACAGTTGGGCAAAAGTATAAGAAGATTCCTAGACACTGAAGCTGCCGACGACGGAAGCGAATTAGACGAGGAGGAAGATGAAGAAGAGGAAGCTGGTAATGCACCCATACAGAAATTCTTATGCAAAAAACTAATTACAATGACTCACGGAAGGATTCATCGACTATGATGATACTCGCTCGACGAGCTCTGTCAACCCCCGCCGCCAAACACCGCCCGCGGATGACTACATCGACGTAGAAGACGCGATGGACAGACTCCAAGCCCGATACCGCGCGACGTATGCTACTAAACGACACCGCGTACCGTCAGCAGCGCTTCAACTCGATGGCTCGTCGAGGGTGCCAAAAGAGCTGCACGAGGACGCGATCAGCGCATGGGAATTCAGCGCACCAGAGCTCGCGCTGTTCCCAGATCGTGTAACGATCTTTCGTCTAAAGTGCAAGGTAAGTCAAAATGATACATGCGCAAGTAAACATACTAACAAAACATATAGATTGGACACGAAAGAGACATTGTCTACTCCATCCTGAATATCGACACGGACACGGACACGTTCAAGCATGCCGGTCTAAAATGCGCCTGGTACAATGAGACGACCAAGGGATACATTTACTTTGAATGTGTTACGTCCATGAAGTACCCAGTAATCACCGCACTGACAAAATCAGGCATCATAAACCTGTATACGACAAGCCGCACGAACGACAGCCCCGCACAAGACGTCCCTATGAATGAGTGGGGTGTCCTCTTATCCCCATATCAGGACACGACAAGCAAGAACGACTGCTGGGTAACGGTGGTCAGTGGTCCGCTGAAGGGGGAAGTAGGATACAGATTGAGTTCGGGTGTCGACGCCGAGCACGTCGATATAGCGGTGGTCCCGCGGTCCCTACCAAAGAAAGAAAAGGGCAGAACAAACAAAAAGAGCGCAGTGAAGGGGAAACACGAGCTGTTCCAACCGGAACGGATCAAAGTGGTGCACGGGGAAGAAAGTGTAGAGCGTATAAACCCTAACACTTTTATATTTCAAGACATCAGGTACTCGCACGGGCTAGCAATCCATTCACTCCCCCTCCACAACATTTCTACCCGCGACGTCAAGCTATCTATCTCGGTTGGAGTCTTGTTTTTTGAGGCGAAGCATCCAGACGTCACACTCAATACCATACCTAGGCCGTTCGAATGGCATTTCGATATGTGGGACCGAGTGTTCGTGGCTCCACGCCCCGACAAAGGACATGCAGCACCGAGCCAGGTAAAGGGGCATATCAAAGACGCAACGAAGAATGCCGCCCTGGTAGTTCTAGAAAGCGGAGGGGAACTCTCCGTGCCATGGCGAGATGTGTATAAACGAATCGAAGTCGGGGACGACGTCACCTCATGCGCGCCAGCAACCGCAGGGCTCACGGGATGGGTCGTCGAGATATACAACCATGTTGCGACCGTGGCGTACGAGAAGAGAAACTACATAGACACCCTGAGACGCGCCACCGGAATACAAGAAATGGGAAAACAGTACTTGGTACGCCCCCACTCGTTTAACACAAACCCTCCACTAATAGTCTGAAAAGGAATTCATATGCCCGGTTAACTGCTTGCGAGTGTCGGCAGAACCCATTCCAAGGACAGTACCGCAAGCAGTGACAAACGCCATACAGGAAACAAGTACAGGCAAGATCCCCTGGCGAGGGCTGCAGGTCCAAATAATAAAAGGCCCGCATAAGAGTAAACTGGCTACCATCACTGACGTTCTAATCCGCCAAAAAACGAACTCAGGGCTTATGATCCAAGCCAAGATAGACACTGTAGGAGACTCGACGGCAGCACACGGGCCCATACTTGATTACGACTGCATTATGACGATGTGAGTAATTGATTGGAATGTGATAGTCTCTCTAATACCCTACTATAGGAATAACCGGTACCTCCACGAAGAGTATATACTACGCAGGTCTGATATATGGTTCAGACCACGTAACGCCAGTACCCTCACTACACCCGAACCTGCTCATCCCATGACAACTGTGGCAGACCCTTGGCTCAAACAGCGTGGAGCGACTCCGATACCAGCGAACGACGAAAACATAAGGTCCCCTGCATGGGACCCTAGATCGAGAACACCCCCGCCACGCCCGTACTTTCACAAATATCCAAGCCCACCCAAAACACCACCGCTGCCCTATTGGGCAGCTGATCCTAGATTGAGCGGGAAAAAATTCAGGGTTATTGCTGAAGGACAGGGCTGGAACGGACAGAAAGTCGAGGTGACGCAAACACTAGTTGGCGACAAGGTAATGCTCGAATGCCGGTTTGAGGCGAGGACCAGACAAATAGAGCCTACACTGGCAAAGCCCATATCGCCAACTGCTGCAAGAGCTTCTGGGCGGCATCTAGTCATAGCGGGAGATCATTTTGGTAAACTTGTTAAGAGGTACAAGAACCCATCGAAGGGGTCGAATCAAATACCAGTGGTGAGGGTGGAAAAAAGGGAGAGTGGGGCAGAGGAGATAATCGGCTGGGATAGATTCGAGGTGGCGGCAGAGGACTTGACAGCAGCCGTTGAAGAGGTCGACGAGAAAGCGGCAAATAACACTCAATTCACCGCTTGGAAAAAGACCCTGTAAATAACGGACAACTTGTACTTTTATATACGGACACGATATATACAGCAGCCATCAACCTTGCGGCGTTATGTTGAGATTCTTCATCTTTTTGGCTACGACCTCCTCATCCGCCTCATACCCAACCTTCCGTTTCATCGGACGTACAGCTTGGGAAACCGCAAAAGCATTCCGAACCCGTTCGGCTGTCCTACGGACTTCAGCATTCTGTATAATAAACAAGACCGGTCAAGACGATGAACGACCGAGGACCAGATCAACCCTCACCTTTGTCGAAACAGCATCGATCAAGGTAATGGCCCTCAGCACAAGCAACATCTTCCAACGCCCTTCCCTCAGAGGCACAATCACGAAAGACAGCTGAACTTCTACGACGTCACCTACACGGTATTCAACTGGAGCCAAAGGCGGATACCTGCAAATACAGGTGAGAGTCAAGAAAGTCAACTCGGCGAGATACTCACTTGGTCTGAGAGGCCCCAGACTCGCCGGGAACAAGCACACGTTTATAGTACTGCACCACATTGTCCTCGCAATGGACATAGGATGTGCCACCAGCTCTGAAAAGGATGCCATAAGGATCCACAGACAAGCCAAACGGTACAACGGCCCAAGCTCCAACATCTCTAGCATCGGTGAAGTATCGATTCCCAACCTCAATAGCAGGAAACTCGGATTCAAATAGAGTAGGATTCCACTCCTCCAACTGCCCCTCCGCCAGAGTACGCGCGAATCTGGCATGTATGTCGCGGATACTAGAAACACATCGACTGAAGGCACCTGCTCCCATGCCACTCAAAGTGACAGTCTGACGCTCATACTTCACTTGACGAGCATCACTGTACAAAACAAGGTAAGGACAACACCGATATAGGGCAAAAGAACTTACATCTTATAGCCCCGAGAAATGGGTGGAAGATTGTTGACTACCAAGACGGCAGTGAGACGTAACACAACCTCAGTGACATCTAATTCCTTGTCCACGACGACTAGTCTTCCTGTCTTGGGGCGAGGTAGATGGTGCACACTGCAAATGCTACCAGTACCTTCGTCCTACAATGAAAGGTGCTATCAGAAACAACACAGCAAGTCAGGTATGGAAATCAAACAAACGTCTTGAAACATCTGCAACTGCATACTAACAGGAACAGCGACAGTACTGATACGCTCAACACAAGCGGCTTACAGGCAACAAGGTCAGAGTGGGTTCAACTGAAATAGCGTAAGCACACCTACCAGCTTCTGCTCGGTCGTAAAAGGTATCCATAGTAAGAAAGTGCCCCAGAGGACTGATCCAACCGACTGGGACTTATGAAGAACACTGGAACGCTGGATCTGAATAAAGAAAGAAACGAAAATCACGGAGCAGGCGACACTAGCCCAGAGCACGACCATCGCCTTCGGAATAACCTGAAACCAATAGGAAACATAGCACGCGAGATTAGTGGCTCGCTACCTGCAGCGACCCTGGATGCGAGACATCAACCCTGAACCCGGACCGCTAGGATTACATGAAAATCCGAGAGATATTCCGAGGCCACTCCGAATGACCACCTTTCACACATAGAGGCTTGCGACTCAAAGACATCTAAAGTGGTTATGCGATATGCACAAATACAAAGCAGACTATAAGACATAACTACCAACACAGCTGGCACCGCAGTAGGAGAAAAGACAGAAAAGAACCAAGAAGACAAGATCAAGACTAATGCGACACGTTCGACATAGGCTCGATCGTACAACCCGGCAAACAGGACGACCACATGCGCCACCCCGGCTTCGCAAGCAGATGAAACAACCAAGCCTAGTGGAAAACACGACTGTAAGAAGATTAAATATGCAAGGGAAACCCTTAATAATGTACAGAGCACGCCAAAATTTAGACTATATACTGTAAGGTCTCTCAAGGTCAAGGAAGACACCACAGATACGTGTAAAGTACATAGAAACACCCAGGAAGAGCAGGCCAACAAAGTACCGGTCATCGTGAGACTAGAAACAGGCACTTCCGACAACATACACACCCCGCATCAAAGAAGACTATGATAAGCCAAAGATCACGCAAACATCGCGCCGAGCTGACCGCAGAAAAATGTCTATAAAGACCAGAAAGAAAGGAAAGTGGAAGCGACACCACCCACTATGCCTCCCAAAAAGCCCACCCCTGCCACCAAGGCGAGGAAGCCGCCCAAGAAAGCTCTTTCACCAGCCACAGTAGACTCCAGCGACGAGGACGACGCTATGGCCATCGAAGAGCCGAAGACGTCAGTTTAATTTTCTACAAGTCGTCTATCTGATACTCACCCACTTTGTCAGTCCTACCAAGGCCAGGAACGTCGCAAAGTATGTACACCAATGGAAAACACTACCTGCCCTTCTAACTGTCTCTACCCACTAGACCCAAGACGCCCATCACAAGAGGAACCAAGAGAGGTGCGGAATCTGACGACGAACTCGCCATTCAGAGGAGGTATTTATACACCTAAACCATCATCGTTTACTCAAAACACTAACACGCACATCAGCCCGACCAAGAAACCGTCAGTGAAGATCACCACGCCGGCGAAAGGAGCCAAGACCAAACAGTACGTATACTTAGCCTCTTGACTGATACCACCCCTTACTGACGCACAACAGGGCCCAAAAGAAAGGCAAACAAGACTTAATGTATATCAAGTGGCCCAAGCACCATTGCCAGAAATCTGACGTAACTATAAAGTGTTGTGGAAGACAGCAGCGACGATGCTGCAGAGGCCAGCGATGACGAGTGAGTCGCGACTATGATTAATGGCAATACACAAGATAGCTAACACTGAGATACAGCTTACCCGATGTCAAGGACCTCTTTAACGACAAGAAGACTTCAAAAAAGATGCAGTAAGGACTCACCTCATACAACTCAGACGCTAAAGGCGAACACCTTCCACCAGACCAATCATCTCCAAAAGCGCGAAACTATCTTCGACCAAGTAAGTGAGCCACCTTTAACACAGTTCATTTTAGCTCACCATACCAACTAGAACAAATCTCACTCCTGCCTTGAAGGGTATGAAGGTCGAGGCTCGAACGTGAGTGGATCGATTATACCTACATTCATATACGTTCTAACAAGACATACCCAACCAAGGCCTTCCCCGACCAAGCAGAGGGTTAAAAACGAGTGAGTACCATCACCCTCATAATGTAAATATAATTCAACGGAATACACAGGTCCCCCGATCCCTTCGTAGACGACGAAGCAGAAGAAGCCGAAGCGTCGTGAGTTGCCTCTAATATGACCCCCCATCAATCACTCAAGTATTTGCAGCGACGAAGAAGGGGACACTATAGCCGATGACGCATCTACCAATAGGGACAACAAGGACGACCTGGACAGCGAAGATGTCGTCGTCGAGGAGGATGAGGAGGACAACGACGAAGGAGACAAAGAGGATGACATGAGTGATTTCATCGTAGACGATGAAGAGGAGGAGGAGGATACGGGCAAAACCAAGTACGCAGCACAATTCTCCGAGTGCAATCGGTATCTAACATGCCCTTATACAAGGTCAAAGAAGAAGAGCACTGCTAGACAGAAGGTCCTGGATGCTGCAGTGTATGTCAACAATCGAATCTCCGAGTTATCCGACTGACTATCGAATCTCAATAGAAGCCAAGCAAAACAGCGACAACAGAAGGAAAAGGACGTCAAAGCTAGGTGATTCACCCACACTCTTTGATATATAACTAGGACACTGACGACGATAGCAGCCAGAAGAAGACCGAGAAGGGTAAACAGATAAAGAAAGAAGACCACCAGAGCGACGACGAAGATGCCAAGTGAGCTCCCTCTGCACCTTATACAGTTCAACATAATATCTGACGATAGAGCTTCAGGTCTGTCGTGTACGAGGAGGATTACAAGGAAAAGATCAAGCAAATTCCGTGAGTGGTCTTTGATATCAACCGCAGAGCCGATAACGAACTTTCACTTTACAGTGTCAAAGTGCCCAAGGGCCAGGAATAAAAATTCAGACCGAGAGACAAGGACAAGAATATAACCTACGACGGGCTTGAAACCTTGCCCAAGTAAGTAACTGTTTCAGCGTAACTGATAGAAGCTCAACATCCACCACTCTAGAAACTATGGTCCAGTTTCCTGGGACAAAAAGAGTCGGGAAATCCAGGATTCCGAGGGTTGGCTCGATCTATCGGGCACTTTCATCGACGATAATCCGGACTACGACTGGAGGTTAGTCATCACTTTGCAGAAGATAACAAACACAATCTTACAACTACACATTGCAGCACCACCACCTTCTTCATCCATCTCGACCGCTTCCAGAAACACATCAACCTGGCAAGAATTTGGACCTGCAATCTCGCGTGGCGTCCAGTACCGCTTGGTATTGGGGCCCACATGACCCGCGATTTCCTTGTTCTCAAAGACATCCTTACCGAACCGGCACAATGCTATGACGTCGGCGTGGTGTCGGCGTGCAGATTCGACCAACCACGTACCATCACTAGTGGTGTTGGGTTTACGCAAAAAGTGATAACGACGATCCCGATCAACCTCGAAGCTGATTTCCGCAACATCAGGCTGGGATTGACCCTGGACACCCGCCAGTTCATTGCACAGATGAAAGGAAACACGTTTGATTACTCGACCAAGATGCAAACTGGTATGTTGTTATCTGCCATAAATGTCCATGAAAATGCTGATAGTTGGGTTGACCCAGTCAATAGCAACATATCACCACCATCTCCGTCGAAAAAGGGACACAAAAGCTCTCCAATAAAGTTCAAGAAGCCAACGATGGCCACAGCTAATAACCCCATCGATGCTTCTACCACCAAGTACGTGCTAGATGCAACAGACACAGGTAAGTCCATAACCACAGATTAATGCTAGTTAACTTATCCTATCCTCAAAGTTCAAATTTACGACATGAGGACGGGAACGAGGAAGACACCAAATCTCCCCAAAGATCTCTTAGCGGTACCCAGCAAATTCCCCAAGTGGCCGACCAACGATCCGCCAATTGGTTCTTTGGTTGTCGTCAAATACACTGTTTCCAGTTACAAGGACAAGAACGACGAACTCAACATCAGCTTGAACGTTATGTGGGTGGGTGTCCTCTACGGTGACCCTGAGGTAACGTAAGCCCAATATCAGTGTTCATACATCCCGCTGACCACCAGTAAACAGATATAGCCCATTCTACTGGCACGACGATCCATCATCGTTTGCAGGAACCAAAGAGTATTGGGAGGGAGCGCCTTAACGTATTCAACTACAAATCATAGCCATTCATATCTTTTCCCGAGCCTTTGTTTACATCAAACTCTTATAGTTTGCCACCGTCTTTACAGCATCCCATAGTATCATCACGTTCTACACGCCTTGATGGCTCTCCACTGTCTTTACTGTACCCCATAACTATTCACACATTGCAGGTAGACAGTAGTTGGAAGTAGCTCTACTTTAACCCTACAATGGAAAGATGTTCAACCATAATACCCTCAAGCTGAACGCAATAACCGCACATTGAACGTACACATAAAGATCGCGTCAAAAACAGTGATATTCATGATCTAGGACATATACAAAGCGGAAAGCACTACGACTACGACGATTACGAAAAAACGCAGAGAGTCACTAGTCAGTTAGGCTCAGTGGTGAGTCAGTTGTCCGAACAAACGTTCGCGTCCCGTCTAACCTCTTGCAAAAGATCTCGATGCTATGACACGTCCACCTCCATGCATATACCACACATACACCATGACGCATCCACCTACGCATCCACCTATGCGTACCCATATACATCCTTCACCCCCAGACGCCGTGCATCCGGACTCAAAATTCAAGTACTCAAGACTTAGGGCCCATCATCCGATATCCAACGTCACTTCAACCCTCGACTGACTCGGGATGGTTTCCCTTGCCCTCCTTGCAGGCGCTCTTGAGTGATAAGCGGAACCAAATCAGTAGTAGGAGCAGGACAAACGAGTACAACGAGTGTGCTGATAAGAGTCAGTACAAGTTACTGGACAAGCAATACAGATACAGAGCAGGCAACGCACTGGTTGAGTGAAGGGCAACACAACGGTGACAAAGCCAATGATCCAAAAAGATAGATGCCAACAGATATATTCATTCAGTCGACAACCGAAACCATACATGAGACAATAACAACCATCCCTCGACACTGCGATAGCAAGACACACACTCTTAACTAAAGCTACGCCAACGACTCTGCCCAATCAAAAGAACCAGCAGCACGTTCAGCTACACTACGAAGCGCTTGAGCAACATGAACCGCCACACGATGTGCCAACACCTCATCCTGCCCATCTCTAATCCCCGCGATCTCCAACCGCAAACCCCGGACCCGCTCCGTTAGGGACACGACCATACACTCCAATGCAGCCATCCGATCCTCTAACGGAATCGAAGACGGCTCACTGGAACGCGGCAGCACCGGACGGGGAGTGTTCGCCAAAGCATCATCCATACGGAATGCCGGTCCCAGCAAACCGGAGTCAAGGCCACTAAGGAAGGCAGAATGCTCGCCGAAGAAGACTTCGCGATTGGGGGGTGTCCACAAAAGGTTATCAGGAATGCGATCATCAGAGCTGTCACAAGTACGAGGCTCGTCAGACGCGCGAAAAGCGACTCCCGAGGACGCGGATAATGTCGGAGTAACTGGCTCGACGACAGGGATAGAGTCGACCCTCGAATCTAAAGTGACAGGCAAGCCCTCTGGGGTCTCGGACCTGGGGCTGGCCACGGAACTCCTGCCACCAGAGTCGGTCGACGGGTCACAATCAGATGCAGGAGGTGCTATACCGGGTACCAGGTCTGGGGTACTGGACCCACTGGTAGCTGCCGAGTTGCTGATACCATCGCGCTTATTGTGTAGAACACTCAAAAAGTGTTGCGGAGCGATGTATCTATCGGTAGGAATGGAAGGGCGGGAGACGCTCGCGAGTTTGCCAACCTGGATGACCGGTACATCGAACAGACCAACAAGAGGTTCCTGTACATCTGTAGGCTCAACAGCAGCGACGAGTGGTGCAGGATAGAGCGATGCAGGTGTATCTGGATGGGTACTAGGCTCGTTGTCGCACTTTGAACTACAGAGTGAGCATTTGAGTTTTGATTTGCGACAAGGCGTGCACGCAACAACGCGCTTTTTACTAGTAGATGGACGCTGGCAGCTTAACGAACCTGCCGCACAACGAAGGCACTGTAAAAAAGAGGTGTCAGACGTGTAAGAGAGCAATCAATACAGACTCGAACACACAGCAGGATCGAAAAGCGACATGGAGGGAGCAGAATGAGAAAAAAAAAGGCCATGAAAGACAGCTCTTTATAGGCTACTTGACCATCACGTAATGATGCAACCGACGCACAGACAGAAACTCCGAACAAAGAACTCCATCAGACACCGCACAAGTGTTCGCCCTTAGATACTGAGGGCAAAAGAAAGCCAACAAGAAAGACAAGTCTAAAAAAATGTCCCAGTACAGGTCCCAAAGGCTGAGGGCTCCTGCCCAAGGCATCACACTGTAGTGATACAACCAGTTGCTGAGAACTAGCGTTCACTAAGTGTGCTAGCCTGGATGGTCTAATCAAACTCAAGGACATCAGAATCGAACTGATGACCCTAGGATATGATGGAAGACCGTTTCTCTTGGTCGCCATAGCGGATCACGACCTATATCGCTCTTTACCGTTGAGCTAAAAGGGACAATAGATAGATCCGCACAACCAAAGGTTGATAGAGAGCAACGCAGGGGATAACATAAGAACACCCATCGGGCCGACGATTATCCGCAAACATGACGCAGCCGGCCATACACCCCTTCAATTCTAGCAAACAAAATAAAACACCGATGATCGGGCCGAGGACATCGGGCCGACGATATTTCGGTAACATGACATTATCCTAAAGCAGACAATGCCGATGATTA
>CEMG01176848.1:0-48455 GCA_001179705.1 Baeospora myosura
AGGACCCGTGTTTATCCCTATAAGAGGTTAGATCAGGATTTTTGCCTTTTCAAAACTCTCGTCCGGACTCCGGAAAATGACCTCCAAAAATTTTTCGTCCGGACTATGAGCCTGACCTCCAAAAAATGGCTCTTCCGGATGCCGATCCGCCAGTGGCGGTGCATTTTCGGCTTATAAATCGCCTCAATTGGGTCATATTTTGGAAATTTTTCGCCCACCAGATGATTTCGTCCGGACTCCACCCCAACATCGGCGAGAGTTTGAGAAATTTGTCCGGACTTTGACCCAACCTTGGAGGTCAATTTCCAAAATTTCGTCCGGACTCTTGATGAAACCTCTTATAGGGATAAACACGGGTCCTTCTGCAACGCTAGCACGTACTTTGGTAGCTGTGCACTTGCGTTTTGATGGCTGTTTCGATTCCGCCAAGCGTTGTTGATCGAGGTTACGCTCCGAGGCGTGGCAGTGGCGATCGCAAAGACATTTCAGGCCAGTACTTCCCGCTCCCACCAAAACACGTATACCCGCTTCTCATCTCTGCTTCATACCACCACCATCCATTATCATGTCTGCATGTCTCCGGAGACAGCGATTCAGAATACTACTCCTGCCTACAGTACTTCTCTCTGCCGGACTGCTCTACATCATCTCGGCAAACCAATACCAGATACGAAACGCTCTTTCGTATGCCACAAGACCAATATGGGACTCGGACGACGGTCCACAGACCATCATACCACACTACTACGCAGAAGAAATGCCCATAGACCCCTACGCATGCCAATTACACGGATGGCAGGAGCGGGAGGGTGGGCCTTATGGCGTCATAGTCCTCGACGCTATTCTCATGAGCAGCGAACTGGACCTATTGGAGATCAGAATGAATGAACTGGATGATGTTGTCGACCGGTTCTTCATCCTTGAGTCCAACGCGACATTCACTGGGCTTCCAAAGGAGACATATTTTGCGAACAATCGTGATAGATTTGCCTCGTTTGAAAGGAAGATATCTTACCGCTTGTGAGTCACTACATGCTTCATATCTCTGCTTCGTCTGAATGGCGTGTATAGTCTACCGGGGTACCCTTTGAAACACGGCCAGGAAGCTTTTGACGTGGAAGCCAAGACGCGAGATGCTATGACACTATTCCTGAAGTCACACATGGCCGAATTCGCGCCCGATGCAAAGCCCATGGTTATCATGTCAGACATTGATGAAATACCCTCCGCACACACTCTGCGTCTCTTGAAAGTTTGCGACTTTGGGAAGTCCATACACCTTCAATTGCGAAACTTTCTCTACAGGTGAGTTCTAAATTGATCTTGCATCTTCCAACCAACTAATGTGTGCTTGTAGTTTCGAATGGTTTATCGGCTTTAACAGCTGGAGAGCTAGCGTGACTATGTGGCAGCGAAACTCGTTCTACCGGCATTCGAAAAGTGGAGATATCGTGTTAGCCGACGCCGGCTGGCACTGTAGCTACTGCTTCAGAACTATCGCAGAATATGTCATCAAGATGAAGGGGTTCTCGCACTCAGATCGCATCGGAGGTCGCATGGACCTGTTGGATCCAAACAGGATACAGACAACGATATGTCGAGGGAAAGACATCTTCGGTATGCTACCGGAGGCTTATAGCGTGAGTGTCCGCTGTTTTTCTTTGACCGAGGCAGATACTCAAGTATGTTTAGTTCGTAGATCTATTCTCACAGATGAGACTGGAACCGTAAGAATTCTCTCATACACGATCTCCAAAAATCACAACTGACGGCGCTTCGAATTACAGACAACGCACTGCCGTCGGTCTTCCTCGATTCCTCATCGAAAATGCGCAGCGCTTCAAGTTCTTGTTACCTGGTGGCTGTATCAGACAGACGCCGTCTACAGCAACACCGACGCCTGCAGCGCCAGGTGACGATCTCGAGCGGTAGCACCTACCCATACCCCTCGCATGGCTTATATCTTGCGGTGATGAGGCCCTCAGCAGTGCTTTTTCTCGGGGTCGAGCGACGGCTTCTGCGAGCCCGCATCACTGAGCGGGGAAATGAGAACGAGTCAGGCCACCGAATTGGAGGCGGCCAGTCGAACATGAACCCGCATGATTCTTCACATTGTACAATACACACACGCAGTAATGTATCCGTATTTATACCGCCCGCAAATCCACGCTGCTGATGCCTGTTCTCCTTTACCTCAATGTTGAATGGGCGGCGGGCCTTGCTGAGTTCAGCCTGCAAAATTGCAAATGCAATGCTTTCGAATTATATAAATGATGTCGAAGAACAAGTGTTACAAATGATCTCTATTGAGACCTTATGAAGTAGAAAATAAAGCACAGTGGTATACACCTACTTTATGCCAGAGACTAACCAGGCAACAGTAAGAGTCGTATAGATGATAATTCCAGAGCTATAATAATCGTCAAAGTCATGAAGTAAAATGTCTTTCATCCAGGTCAGGTCCGCCGCGGCATCGCTAGGCGCATGCGTGCCTTTTCCAGTGGCGGCAAGTCACCGTCCACACTCATGGCTAGAACGATTCGATATGGCACCGTCAACGACGTGTCAATGGGAGGAGCTGTGAAACTTACAAGTGTTGGATTCCGACATCGATGTGTCACCGTTCACGGCATCACCGTCGTTGTCTAGGCGCGATGGACCTGCAATGGAAGACTCGTAATCGTAATCGCGGGGTATCAGCTTGGGTATCATGGACTTGCGCCGCTACAGAATGACAGAGATTAGAGCGAGTCTGAGACTGCAGAAAGATAATCTTACCTTGTTTGTGCCTGCAACATTCACACCATCCAGATCAATTGAATGTTCCGCCTCATCGACACGGGCGTTCGATTCAACGCAGGCTACCACCCACGCCATTCGAACAACATGCGGTTTGGGGTTCAAAGCGCTGTCAGGGTGGGAGTGGAGGCATCGTCAGCGGTAGAAGGAAACAGAGCAAAGTATATCTCACCGATAGCGAGTCAGCGTACTGTTCAATCCATTCTTATAGACGATATGTGTGCAGGTCTGACCGACAACTGTCATTACCTAGAAAACCGGATTATCAACACGGAGAACGGTTTGTGGGGCATGAACTGAAAACTTACCCTAGCACCCAACTTCACCAACATCTCTTTGAACAATTGTCCCGCGTCTTCGCCCTCATTGCTGCGGACATCCACAAACACCTTACACTGTTTGAGGATAGACAAAGTAGCGGGCGGTGATGGGGGTGCAGAAGATTGTGGGCTTCCTTTGCCCTTCGATTTTCCGCTGCTGCTCGATGCTGGGTAGCTGCTACTTGAGCTCCTCAGTCCTCCCCTGCGTGGAGGGCTTTCTGGAGGTCCCATCAGCCCTTGCCCTTGCTCCACAGGGGTCTTGGGAGGCAAAGCACTGAGTGACTGCGTCAGGCTGGCAGAAGCCATCGAAGCGGCCATGGAAGGGCGCCTAATCTTCTTCGTCGTTTCCTCGGTACCTGCTTTCTCTTTCCCTTTTCCCTTGTCGGAGGAGCCGAAAATGATATCTGACAGCTCGACTTCATCGAGGGGAACGGCAGAAGCTGGCAGGCCCTTCTGGTCGCTGTGGTCGCCCATAGCCGCGTTACTCGCCGCTGCTCCTTCGTCTCCGTCGTCTCTAGGCGCTCCGCCCTTTACTGGACTTCCCATGACGCTCGGTAGGCCAGGGTTCCGACTCGCTTTCTGCCCACTTCTCCCGCGAACGACAGGAAACATATTCCGATGGGCAGCGCCACCCCGCATTACCGCCCCCGTGCCTGAGGGGAATTTCGTAGTTCCGGTGGCCGTTGGCCCCTTGCCAGTCAAAAACATAGACATCGGACGCTGCACCGGTTTCGTGACTTTCGAGCCGGCTGAATCCGCAGAACGTTTCGATGTAGTAGTAGTCATGGTCGTTGACAGGAGAGACGACGCCCTACTCGAACTGCCGCTATCCATCTCCTCCGGCCCAACCGTAGCAGCTCTCTTGATTCCGCCTCCGGGACGTCCGAGCCCCAGCTCGCTTCTGCCGACCGAGGTGTCGTCTCTGGCCTTAGTGGTCATCTCGAAGCTACAATCGCTGTCATCGTCACGATTGAAACCCATGCTTGTGTTAGGTCTTGCCGGTGGTGGCATCTTCAATTTCTGGAGAGCGTTTTCAAGGTTGGTCAGAGACGACGGTCCACTGCCCGAAGCTCCATAGGTGAAAGTACGCGATATGGGTACTGTAAACATGATACTCAGCAAGATGCCACGAGAAGCGCGCAGAAATTCACTCACGCCTTGGTCGAACATCCATCGATGTCGAAGATCTGCTCAGTTTGGTGGGCGAAGGAGAGGAATTGGATTTGAATGCTAGTGAGGCGGCCCGCGTTGGACTCCTGCGCAGAGGTGTACGCGCAAGACTCGCTTTGGTGGGCCGGGCAAACGAGCTATCAGCCTTAGAGGCCTTCTTTGTCGGGGAATCATGGTCCGACACGGCTGAAGGTCCAGCAGTCGAAGGCATTTCGTCTGCTGCAACGGCGGCTTTCGATGCGACGGGGACTTTGCTAGGGCCTGACTTGGTGGCTTTCGCTTTGCTCGCTATGGTTGGAACAGGAAGAGTAGAGGAGATTGATCGTTTGGTCGCTGATTAGTGTCATTAGTAAATGAGTCGCAGGAGATCGCGTATGATGAACTCACTTCGAACTGTCGGGCTCGCGGGGTCTGTTGCTTTGCGCTTCGACGACACACTCCTCGTCACCCGCCCATTTCCAGTCACCGCAGAAGGCAGCCTCTTCTTTCCCTGCACTTCCGTTGCTTCATCATTGACGTCCGAGGGTGCAGGTGCATCTGCGTTAACGCTGTCCGGTTCCGAGGTGGAAGGCTTGGTGAGTTGGCTTGTGTCGGTGGTCGGGAACTCCATCGTGGGGGTGGGAGTTTCAGATAGAGGGGGGATGGTGTCAGCCGCCCCGTCTTGTTTCTCGTCAACTGCAATCGTCTCCTCCGCTTCGACCTCATCGAACAGCGAATCGCGATCCACCGTGGACTCCCGCGCTGGGCTGATATCCATCGCTGCGAAGTCTGGAGGTGGTGCTTGTGCCGGCGTCGTTGGTCGACTGATCTCCATGGGTTGAGGTGTCAGAGGAGAGGTCGGCGGAGATGCAGCGCGATCGACAATTTTATCGTCGCTGGTCATGTCAGCCTCCTCCTCCATAGGCTCTGGAATCAATATCGGCTTCGGGGTCGGCTTCTCTCGCGGGCGCATTTTAGCCTTGATCGATATCTTCGGGCTCTCCACTTCGTTCTTCACCTCTTTCGCCTTCCCTTTCCCTTTCTGCGCCTTAGAAGTAGTGATGGAAGAGGTCGTAGTGGGGATGTTGTTGGAGGAGAACGACAGCTTCTCCTTCCCCTTGCCTTTGCCCTTGAGCGTCTGGTTGGGGAGTGGTTTGGCTTTGCGCGCTGCGTCCATGAGGAAGTTGTTCACGTTAGCGCGAGTTGACTGGTTGCCCTTGGTGGATGCGGGGGGAAGGGCTTTACTTGATGATGCTACGGAAGTCGTCGCACTATTGTCGACCGGAGGTGCGGACTTGTGATTGAGAGTCGGGGCAGGTGGTGGCATCATTGACGACGAAGCTTTGGTCGGGCGACCGGGACGAAGAAGGTTTGGCTTGCTCGGTTCTGGGTCTGGAACCGGGGCAATCTTCGGGAAGGTGTTTTCCTACAAATTGAGGGGCAAGATGAGAATGACACGTTTGAAGACAGGTAGAAGAGTAACATACTATAGTCGTTTCTGTAGAGACCCCCCAGCCCATAGAACCCGTATACCGATCTTCAGTGGCCTGATTAGACTTTGTAGGAAGGGGAGTTTCCGGCAGAGGGGTAAGTGGTGACAAGTTGAGCAGCAGCCCGGACATCCCGGGGCGTGCGGGTGTGAATGGAGGTGCCATGGATGCCACTGTAGGTTTCTCGACAGCGGGTTGGATTGGTGGTTCACTATGCTCTGGTACTCCCGAGTCAGCATCGACCCCCAGAGTCTCCACGCTAACATCGTCAACAGGGGGTGCATCGACTAGTCGTGAGGAGATTTGTGGAAGAGGCAATGACGCGCTCGCTGGTATTCCCTGTTCGCCTCCCACATCCCCTTCAACCTCTCCAGGACCTTCTTCGTCGGGTATTGAGTCAAGCTTCCTTTCTGCCACACGGGGCTCCGGGAAAGTTATCTTAAGTGCCCAATCCTTGGATGGGGACCGGGACCGTGATCGGGCGCGGGTTGGAGATGGGGGCAGATTGGTGAAGTCAACTTTGGGTAAGGATGTCGAGGTGGAGAATAAGGGTACAGATTGAGCTCTGCTCTTGTACCCCGGTGGTAAGGAGGGTTCTGCGGACGACTTCGGTTTGGATGTCGATTCGCATGGAGTTGCTGATCGCCTGTATGGGGTCCTTTTCCCGGTGATGATATTGGGTTCCGAGAAATGACGGCTGTGAGTTGCGTGTGGATGATTGACGGTAGAATTCACATTCTCAGCGTCGCTCGAGCCGCCTCCTGTAGTACTGTCGTCGCGTTTGGCTCGCTTAAGCTGGCGACTGTCCCCGATATCTTTGGACGAATATTCATCCAAAGGAGGCGGTGACGCCGACCGCTTTGCGCTTGCCATCTGAGACTTTGTCTTCTTTGGAGAAAGAAGAATTTCGTCGTCTGTTTCCTCGCACTCTGCATCTCCCCCAATAGTTCCTGGAGAATGGTGATTCCTGAGAGCTGTTCGCGCGTCCTTGAGCGGCGAACGATGAAGCTGCAGGACATTATCAGGCAGCGTGAGCTGCGACCGAGTGCGCTTGTCGCCGAATATCGAGTCGGGCATTGCACCTGTTCGAGCTCGTCGTCGCAGACAGCGAGCAGCTATGTTAGAGATCGACAATAAGAACTGAACACAACGGTCTCAGAATTCAGAGTCGTCGCGTGTTGAAAAGGAATATCACATCACGTGAGCGAGGTGACAAATACGGCCTCACGCATCGTCTCAGTGGCGGTGCAGCTTTCGACCACCAGCAGAATATGCTCTTTTCACACCTTCATCGTCTGCCACGCCTTGCACGATGTCCATCACCACGGGTGCCATTGACAAGCTTAAAATGCCAGGGAAAGCAAGCAAATCTGCCTCTTCAACGAAAGTTTATGCACACACAACCAACCCTCACAGTACCTCCTACGTTCGTACTGGCTTTTGGGATCGATACTCTTGTCTTGACATCCACTCGAAGACAGATGGCGCCTCTTTGATTATCCTCCAAAATCCATATTGATTGTGAATAAACTGCGAACACAGCCCGTCATACTGGCCATCGACGCGTTTCTTGAGTCAGTTGTTGCTAACAGCATCGGCCGATCGTTGTTCTAAGAGTCATCGTTTTAGACACGTTCACACAACATATCCTGGCGTACGAGTCTTTCATGAGGACCGGCCTGACATCCCCCATGGCGCAGAAGTGTGGCAGCCAAGCGGTACGTTGGTATAGCATGCTTCTCGAAGGCAGAACCTGACTTTGTTGCAGACAAGTCAACGAAAATCGACCTCGTTGTAACGCTCGGAGGCGATGGTACAATACTCCACGCTTCATCACTATTCAGTGCTGGTGCTGTGCCCCCAGTACTAAGCTTCTCTATGGGTACCCTAGGCTTCCTTCTACCTTTCCGTGAGTGTGCTGTGGCGTATCATCGAAACTATCTCCTCACCTCCGCTGTAGACATCGACGACTTTGCGAAGGCACTGGAAAGTGTCTACCAGGGCAAGGCCACCATATTGAACCGGATGCGTCTAGCTTGCACGTTCTTCGATAAAGACCTTGCCCACAAAGGGAACGAGGGGGATGGTTTGTCTGCCGTGCCTTCCTGTAACCGATTTTTTTCATCTTACCACTTTGCAGACTGGCAGGTTATGAACGAGGTCGCACTCCATCGAGGCTCAAGCCCGCACTTGAATACAATCGATATCTTCGTTGACGGCCAACATCTAACGGAAGCCGTGTCTGACGGCCTCATTGTCTCAACGCCGACGGGGTCAACTGCTTATTCTCTCTCTGCCGGCGGCCCCATCGTTCATCCTTCCCTGAGCGCCTTGGTTCTGACACCGATATGCCCACGGAGTCTATCTTTCCGCCCTCTTGTATTTCCTTCTTCCTCGGTGGTCACGCTACGAGTGAGTTCCCCCTACATTTTCCACTCCAACCGGCAGCAAGCTCACACCATATTCAGATAGGCGACCGCAGTCGGGCTCCTGCGGGAGTTTCGATGGACGGCCGAGTCTCCCACGTCCTGGAGCCAGGGGAGTCCGTGAACGTCCAGGCATCACCCTACCCAGTCCCCTGCATAAATCGGTCCTCGATCGCTGACGAGCACGACGAGGAGACCCGGCAAGGCGAAGGCGTGCATCCGGGGAAAGAGGACGACTGGGTTCGCGACATCAACAACCTCCTTCAATACAACGCCACCTTCCGAAGTAAGGCACTGTTGAGACACAGTCGGACGTAGGGTATCGGATATTGCGTTGGGAACGCAGGGTTGATGTTGATTAGAGGTGCTTGACCTCGCTATTTACTGTTTTGTTGCAGATACATCGGACCCAAGATATGAAGAATTAAACGTGTACATATATGGCTACAGACAGGAACACAACTCAAAAAGAAAGTGTTCGCAGCAAATCCAGCAGAGCAAGGAATGGGATATACGATGAAGGTACAGTATGAAAGAAAATGGGAAGGGACTAGAAAGATAAGAGACTTTCTGCATAATTGGAAAACTTGCAGCAAAGGTGTCAGTTCTTCGACATCAACTCCTCCTGCACCAAGTTGCCCTTAAATATTTCCATGGCCTTTTCAGCCGTGATATCAACCAACGTCGACTCCCGTGCACTCAAAACTTCCCCAACCAATTCCCAATCACCACCGAGCAGCTGCTCTTATGCGACGGCTGCGGTGAATGGCTCCTCGACGGAGGCGTCGACCGCGTCTGTCTATCCGACGATGAGCCCTTGGAGTCTGGGACAGCAAGGTACGTCGGCGGCGAATCCGACTTTTGTTCGTCAATCACTAGATCGATGACCTCCCCGCGGACCAGTCGCGAGACTGTGGCGCCCCAGGCGCTCGCTGAGATGCGCACGGGCCGCCGGACGTTGTTCATGTTCGCAGATACGGTGAACGTGATGCTCTGCCGGGGAGTGTTTGCGAGCTCTGGGTACTCCTGTTGTGCTAGGTCTACGGCTTCCTGCAAGTGGCGAGGCTGGGTTAGACGGCGGGTGGCTCAAGCGAGAAGTGGAGCACTCACTTCGTAGTCTGCGGCTGGCTTCACATATACTAAGATATCACGGAAACGATAGGTGATGATATCAGCGAGCTGAGGATGTAGAGATGAGCGATAAGTATCCATGGTTCTGACTTGAGTGGCTCGAGGATGTTTAGCAGGTGT
Source organism: Baeospora myosura (assembly GCA_001179705.1). NCBI lineage: Eukaryota > Fungi > Basidiomycota > Agaricomycetes > Agaricales > Baeospora > Baeospora myosura. The sequence continues at coordinate 9,436 of CEMG01176848.1, forward strand.
AAGTTGGGATGAGAGTTTCTTGTATTGTAGGCGCTCAAGCTCGGCTCCTTATAATAACTGACCAAAACCAGTGCCTTTCCATCTCAGGGCCAGATGAGCTTGAGCGAGATGAGTATAGCTATAAACGGTACTGCAATGCTGGCACAGCGCTAGACCTGGGGTATACTAGACGACTCTCGTCAATGATCCTTCACATTCGAAGGGCAGTGCAAACCCTGTCAAGTAATCTTGCCTCGTTACGTTACTTGGAGAAAGCTGTTAAGATCATCTTCAATTTAAGTGCTCGAATGATCGCGATCATCCCCGTGGCGCTAGTTGCGAAGTATGTATCCAAGATCTTAACATATCCCACCATGTCGTCCGATATTTAGCTGTAGATGGATGGTTGTAAAGCGCCTCCGATTCGGATAAAAACATGCCCTCTTTATACATCTACATCACCTAGAATTCCAAACAGACCCCGATTGACCACTGCCTTCTTTTTGCTCGCCACTGAAGACGCTGGATCGACCTTGACTTTTTTGGACTTTTTCTTCTTCTCCTCTCCAAATACCTCTGTCAGTCCAACTGAACAGGCTTCCCAGAGCGGTGACGGATCCGAGTCGCTGTCGTTCAGAGGTGTTGATCGCGTCAGGTAAGAGTGAAATGTTTTGCCAGAAAAGAGGTGTGCAATCGACGGAATGCTCTGCGTCAACAGCAGGATTTGAGCGAAGTGATGAATGCACTCCAACAGTTGCAGCACTTGAGCGGCAAGCTGAATGTTTCGATCTATTATGGGTGGGGCCTCCTTACTAGATTCGGGCAAATCCTGAGCTGGAGACGCCCATGAGAAGGAGGCAAGAAAGCAGCGCGCTTCCCGCATCGTCCATCGCTCATTTTCACGGTCCTTGCTGCCGCTTTCCTGAGCCCGAATATGCAGCATACTGAGCACAGAGCGTAGAGTCAAGGCTGCCATGAGCTGCTGCGGTGGTAGCGCTCTGACTTGGGGATAGTCAGAATCGAGGGCACGAAGCATAATAGTGAGTCGGTGATCAGTAGCTGTGAGTAGGAGTGGCTCCCCTTCGGCATGATCGAGATCGACCGAGGCAAGTAGGTCCGCAAGAATAGGTACCTCTACAGGCTCTTCCGCAACCCGTGTACCGCGACGAATATACTCCGTAATTACACGGGAACGTGGGCGAGGCTGGGAAGATGCGGACGCCGGCGGCTCCGTCGCCTCTTCGTCTGAGTCATGCAGGCGATGCAATGCACCACGCAGGCGAGCGAGTGGATCGCTGCCTGGAGTACTGTCCTCATCGTTGTCCGAGTCTGACTCTACTACGTCGATCAGCTCATCCTCGTCATCTGTCGATCCATCAATTGTGTCGGTTTCTTCCTGTTCTGCGGGCGAAGCGGGCAGGCCAACTGCGTGGTCTAGTATCGCATATCCCCATTCCCTGATACTCCTTCCCAGACGGCCCACGGTCTCTAAATCCGGATTCTCAAGGAAAAGACGGGGCCAGTACGTCCCCGTGTTCAGACAGTCCATGATCTTGGGGGACAAAAGACCGTTTCGATATGCCTCCAGATATAGCGTTGCTGGACTGTCTGCTACCGACAACTGCTGGACCAGTTCTTCCCCGTCAGAAAGCACTGCTTCGACATCCAGACGAGAGAATAGCGGGGATATTGGGCACACGTCAGGCTCGTGCAGGGCACACACATTGGTCGGCCAAAGACCTTGTGGCCCTTGGGTATCACCGTCGTATTTGGGTATCGCATATTGGAGAACTGCTTCCACGATGCTCTCTATGATTGCATCTATTTCGCCTGAAGCCAGCACAGCGTTCGTGCGGGCTAAGAGTCGGTTGACTGTCCTATCAATGAGGTCCATCACGCTCCCGACTTGATGATTTTGTTTTCGGCCAGGTACAGATGCGGTGGAAAGGATGGATTGCATCGTCACGGCCACCCTGGTGATACGCTCTACTGGGGTAGATTTTGAGTCAAAAAATAGCAGTTGCTTATTTTGACGGATGGAGCTCGACTGGTTTGTGAAATCGTTGCCTACTAACGCGCCGAGAAGCGGAAGTAGAGTTATGGGCAGCTTCAAGTGTGATGCGAGAGCTGAGGGACTATAGGCAGTGAATGACAGTGCCAATGCTGATGGATCGTCTGGAGGTATCAGACCTCTTCCTAGTTTTGGGTCCCGCACGGGTTTCTTTTTTGCCTTGGAATTACGGACCTCTTGGAAGTCGTCATCATCATCAACCGAGGTGGTTGCTTCAGGAGAGGTGGTGCTCCAGAGCATGTCCTCGTAGGGAATATATCCCAGATATCCTTCTGAGTTGAGGACGACGAAATCCGAGTCATTTCCAATGACGTAGCCGCCAATCCTGCCTGCGAGTTCGACAGCATAAGGATCACCCTCTTCATCTGCGTAGTGGATATCCAGTGCATCTATAGAGAGTCTGAGCGACTCTAGAGCGTGAATGGTAGCAGTATAGGATAAGGGGGGTATGATCCGGGACTCGTTCAGGAAACGTGGGGCAGTGCGAGAAGCAGATGATGTTCTGAAGAACAGTAGAGATGGTTGAACAAAAGACTGCCCCAGCCTGGACACCAAGGTGGCAAATTTGAGGGGTGGGCATGGGCCTATGGTACGGATTATTTTGGAATGATATTCATTCGAGGTGTATAGCTACCATCAAAAACAAAACATATCTTTAGACCGATACTTATCCACGCCTTGACCACCAGAGTCACCAGGCGAGATATGTCAGGGTATTCTCCTCCATAGACCCATGGTAGATGGGACTTGTAAAGCAATTCGTAAATGAATCTGTTCAGTATGAGTTCTCGGCTCTGGAGACAGGGTCGGGTAACTCACGACCAACCATCGACTACGACCTGAACCGGGGAATCATCACTGGAGGGTAGTTGTAGGGTTCTAGAGATGTGGCGTTTATTTTCCCTGAGATACGTCGTCAGACCATGGACTCCCATTTGCAAGGAAAACGAGACGGAGAAAGAACTTGGAGTAGATTGAAGGAATGGGAGAGAGGTTGTGGCAGTGCTGATGTGCTTGCCTAAAGCTTCTACGTACAGTCGCTCGATTGGGTAGGATGGCCAAACACACTCCTGCCGAGTCCCGACAGCATGCCAACCTCCCTTCAAGCCTTGCTCTCTCACTTCGGCCGTGGCATAAGTCATTGATAGTATAGTACTCAAATCATTGCATTGAGTTAATCCTCAATTCTGCAGACAGGTTGGCGTGCACTAGTAGGGGTACGCTTGACGCTATGATCAAGCTTCAAGCGACGACCTCTGAGTTCTGAGAGATGCACTTGACTCGCGAGTCGCGATCGCACAGATACTCGGAAGTATTATCCTGCTATCAGTCTCAACGTGTTAGCTTCCTTAACTCTCGAGCAGGATGGTCAAGAAACTTTTCAGGGGATGTAGTCGATCGATGAAGTGTTAGCAAGCTTGTTGAAACCATCTCCCATTCGATCTCTACCAATGCAATATTTGAATCATCAACATTGAATCAACTTTCACGAGATATGATGGGAAGACTTTGCTTATCCTCACACAGCTCTTCACACATCCCTAAGACTCGGGTAGGTTTGCCAGTTCTTGCCATGTGTTCGTCGGCACAATTCTCAAAAATTGGTAATGAGGACTTCTTCCTTCCTCCTGCTCCTCCTCCCTGGCCACGGCCCTCCCGTCGAGTCCTTAGATAGATAGATAGATACACAGCGTGGTCCCATTAAGGAACTGCTGGTTTGCGGATGMCCAAMGRTCACCGCRCCCACTCTACTTGAACGAAAGAAACGATTACCGCCGCATGTGCGGGTCTATCCCTCCCGCGTAGAGCAGGCTCATTGAAAGCCCAAACAATTTACTACACTGAAGGATCTCGACACACACTCCCCAGCGTTCTCCAATCACACTGCGTCACCGTCGATCTCCTTCGTACATATCGACCGCCTTCCAACTCTTATACACGTCATACACAAACTTTGCCGTTAAGCCTACCTCCTCCCAGGTGAAAATCATACGCTTCAAATTCTCCAGCGCGTCTTCATCGGACAGAATAGTGCCTGCACTGGCCACTGCCAAACCCGCCACTCGCTTCTCTATCTTTTGCAGGAAGTCATTCCGAAGTATGACCACCTCTGCATTTGCTGCGCACTGTAATAGAGCATGCTGAGGGAATTCGACGTGTACAAAGCAGTATCTGCAGACTCGTTCGGCCAACGGACAAGGTGCGTGATGCCTATCGCGCCAGGCTCGCCGTTCACTTGCAAATATATGTTCGCCCACCAGCAATCGAGTGAGCGCTATCCGATGAGCTGGGATCTTAACTTGCGTTAGATAGTGTCGCAAGTGAATGGCTCGGTACTGTGCCGAGGTGTCCTGTAGCGGCTCCTTGCGTCGAACCAGTAGGTAGGTCTTTGTCGTCTTTCCGACCTCACTCTCGAGCCATCTGATTCCGACCGACTTGACGTCCTTTATCAGAGAGGCGATGGAGCTCTCCGTGATCAAGGCAAACTTTGGCAGCCGAAGCGGTTCTGGCAGTTGCTTCAACGCCCATGCGACATCCATCAACCAGCATTTACAGCTTAAGTATGCAAAAAGGATGCAAAATGAATGACAACAGAGGGATTCGAACCCTCGCCCCGAAAGACTGGATAGACCATGAGGAGTACCCCACTTGTCCTAATTCCAGCGCCTTAGACCACTCGGCCATGTTGCCATGTGGAAGGGTTATGAAGTGCATTTCATGAGGCTGAAGGGGCTTTTCAAAGCAAACGACGGCTCGAAACACCATCATATTCCTGGACCACACAGAATCTCGAGGTAGCATGTGGACGATGTTAGACAGGTACAAGTTGAAGCACTTAATGGAGAGTGTATCCTAAGTACTCAATCCCAATTGACACGACGTCCGACAGGACCAGCCATTCCACTTGGCTGGACGCTTGAGGAGAATCGGTAGAATGAACATCTGGCCACATACTCACTAGGTATCATTGGCCCAGTGAATATGAGAAACGGTTTAGCCACTGTATTAGGGAGCAGAGTTCGGACACGCAAATTCCGACACGGGCAAGTGACTCGTTTGAATTTCATGTGGGATGCCCATAGCAGGGACTGCCAGTGGATATAAATATAAAAGAAAGGCTGAGGATTAGTTCATTCACATTACGCGTCCCAGTTTCGACTGAGTCGGTCCTCACTTCTCCAGGCACTGAGTACTGAATCCGTACACGTGCAGATAAGTACATTCTCCTGCTTGAATCTTCTTTCATGGCGAACAGCGTAAGGAATTCATCCCAGTCACGGTCGCAGCACAGGATAGGCAGCGAGGAGGATCCGATCGAGAACCGACTCATAGGAAGGTTTGAGTCCCTCAGTGGCTGCAGCCCTAGATCGGATACTCACTGTTGGCTCCCCTGCAATAATGAACCTCAGACTGTTGAGTAGATTGCAAACCAAGATAGGACTCACTTGGCTGATGCTTCAGCTTCAATGCGGTAGCTTGCCTCCCCGCTGCGATTAACGCCGTCGGACGCTACCCGTCGTGACTATGGCCTGACTGAACTAGGAGACAGGCGGGTCATAGGAGAGGTCGAATCCCTTGACTGGTCGTCACCGTAATTTCGAATGGATCCTCGCGGCCTTAGAGATTTGGTCGCTGACCTACAGAGTGAATAAGGATCGAGATGCGACTGGTAGGAAGAATTCGAAAACCTGCCAAAATGGCGAGTCTCAATTACGTGAGCTGAATGACTAATTCATGGCCTGACGCATCATCTTGACGTAAGTGTTGACCAAGGGCGAGGGTTCGAATCTCTCTGTTGTTATTTTGAAAAAGTTGTCTTTTGTCTTTTCGAAAACAGACTAAAAGGGAAGAAGGATGTGATAAATGCCTCGAGGACAGATAATAGATGGACGGGAGACTTACCTGCCGTAAACAAGGTCAATCAGGGGGTAACCACAGGTGTTGTCTTGAGACCTGCTTTGTCCGTAGATGCATGTCCCTCCGTCGTCACCCATGCTTTGCCCATGTCCAAGCTATGCGCCTATAAGACTTGAGCCCTAAATCTCCTGACAGCCTGTCACCTCCACCCTCTACTCGCCCTAAAGCTTCACTTCCGAATCCCCTACAGCCGCTATGCCTGCCGTGCGCTCCGAAAAGTCGATCTCCGTCTACCGCAAGAAAACGGTGCCCGTTCCAAGGATGCGTCGACGTTTGACTGCCTCACAGAAGGAGATGGCTACGCTGCACCGCGAAATGCGCAATGCGATCAAAGAACTTGAAGCGACGAAGGAATGGCTAGATTCCTTAGAGCCTTGGGACGCCGTGGCCTCCTTTAGATTCCCCATTGGCACTAGGGTGCGTATCACTTGATGCCTGACACGGACATTACTCATCGACAGACATCCGCTCGCAGCTCATTTTCAAGCCTGAAGGTAACTCTTGCTCTCTCTCTTTGGAGGGATATTAGCTGAAACGACCTTGCAGCCAAATCAAGATATGGTCTCACCGAGAACGAGATCCAGACTCTGCCCCACAAATATGTCCCAGGCATCGATCCGGGTTCTCCCAAATGTTTCTACGCGCAAGAGGATGTGGCGGCTCTCAGAAAGCGCAAAGTCTACGCCTACCTTGCGCATGCGGGCCCCGCTAAAGCGGTTCGCATAATTGGAAGGGGGCCCTCTGCCCTTGAAGAGTTTTGCGTTGAGGAGACCGAAGGCCGGAGTAGAAGGAGTGTGGTCGCTCAGTTTGTTGGGTACATTGATCCAAGGGAGTACAGGAGCCAGCACACGAATGCTTGGAGAATGCAATGCTATTAGGTTGAAAGAAGGGGTGATGCCGCAAAGGAGCGTGGTGGTATACAAATGAAACCAATACAAGGATCAGTAAATATCATCTACAGTAATGAAATGTTAGAAACACATGAGGGCACAAAGAGATCACCGACTATGGCGAGTTCTTCTTGCCATCATCCCCGTCAGCTGAGTCCTGCACCTCCTTCCAAAGTTCATATGCTTTGCTGCACGTCCGACGTGCGAGAATGCGGGGCTCCTCCGTCCAAGCCTTCTCCCAAACCCGCATCGCAAATTTCTGGAAGTTGCCAGCCTTGATGTTCTCTTGCATGATCGATATGGCGTGGTGAGAAGGCGCCAGGAGCTTATTGATCCGCTCCAACACCGGGAATTCTGGTGGTAGTGTTACCAAAAGTGATTCCGATCTAGATTTACCCCAAGAGTCAGATTGAAGTGATTGGGATGACGGAGATTCTACTCACGAAACATCTGGAAGAGGCTGAAGGGGAACAATGGGGCCATAGAACTTGTCCGTCTCGCCCTCTCCAGGCGGCTGATTGATCAGCCCACTACCCGTCCGGCGCTCGAGATACTCCTGGTACTCTTGCCAGACCTCCTTTCTCCGCTGCTTATGTTGTGTTCGTAGCTGCTGCGTCTGTAGATCACTTCTCATCGTGTCCAACTTCTCCAGCGCCGCAAAGTGGCTGTTACTCGTCCAGAAGTACCACCCTTCCTCCCATGTCTTGACCTTCTGAATCTTCTTCGCAGGAGCTTCATCGGGATCCTCGGAAGGTTTCCCGCCCAGCATCCGTGGTATGTTCGATGACTGGCCTTCGGAAGGTAAGGGGTATTTCGCCTTTCCATCAGGGCCGACGTTAGAGTGCCTCTTGAATGAGACGATATTCTGGACTTCGTGCAAAAACACTTTGCGAATGCAGATCGATCGGCATGCGGGTTGTTGACCATGAAATCGACCTGTGACGCTTTGCGTGCAATATGTAGCACACCATTCATCGGTCTGAGGAGAATATCTGCCTATTGCGTTGTTAGCCTGAATCGTACAAAAGACAGGACAAGTGAGTCACCTCTCGGAAGTGTGAGAATCTTGATAGTGGGCCAGTCGGCAAATGCAGGCTTTCTGGTAATCTGGGGCTGCTGAGCAGGCCGTTCGTGAGTCGAGGACATGATGGTAAGTATAAAGCCAGTGAGGCGTCACCGCAATGGCGTGTCCGAGTCGCTCCGCTGTGACGGCAATCTCCGAAGCTCCCCTCCTTCGGAGTTTCAATTGACGCTATAAGGGTTCGAATTTTTTTCTTTCTGTTTCTACATCTTGCCGTCTCAAGAATCGTCGTCGCAGCTTCCGCACAGAGAGCTTCTTGCTCCTCTTTTCTGCTGTGGGGAAAGTCCCCGGAGACGCAGAGCATGTCCTCGTCCAATTAACGGAAAGCGACCGCTTCTAAGCACGGTGGTACTGGGCGAGGATGGTGGGATACTATCTGCTTGGTCTTCTTCGACCTCAAGCTCCCTCTCAACCACTCTGCTGCTCATTCCAACGGCAAGCTATTCGATCAAGGCTTCCGTGTGCGAAGATATGAGCATGCTGTTGCTCGGGTGGTTTGCTCGAGGATGGGCACCTTGTTGCTCATAGACACAGTTATACGATTGTTGACCTATGGTCTTCAACTCAATGGGGCTCACTCTCAGCCGGCAAGCTCCTTTGCTATTTTTTTCCTTCCTTGAACTTCGTGTTCGCCGCAGTTCGCCGTCGATGTGTCCTTGGGAAGAGCATTGGTGCACAACTGGTGAGTTTTCTATATCTTGTTGGCTGGCGCGGCGTTGTCTCGTCGTGCATATGATGCTTCAAATTAGCTTTTGAATTTCTTCAGGGAGGATACCTTGTCGTACGCGGCAAGGGCGAGCTCCAAAACTTGACACTTCTGATACTTCTTTTTCGAATCACTTTCCCAAGCACCGTATACTGATTCATTCATGGCAGACACCTCATTTGCCCCTGGATTGTTTGGGTGTTCCATAGACGCGGGATAAGCAAGTGGAGGTCAGTCGTCATTGATGTTATGGATGTCGAAAACCACGCAGTCTCAACCTTTGTCGTAATGAAAATGTGTATATCCTTCTGCCCCGGCCCTTGTGGGCGAATAGTCCTATGCAATACATTTCCTCAAACTACCATCCAATCTTGAGCCAACCCTTCAGTGTCCCTTAGATACAATTGTTTAAAGCCTCGCCTTTACTTTCCTACCGTCGAGCTCCCCATTCGCAAGTTCGGTTTTGGCTCGTTCACGAAGTTCCCTTCTGAGGATCTTGCCGGCAGCGCTATAACAACACGTCAGTCAGTCTAAATGGAAGGTATCTTAGTATTTTGTGATGAACGTGTTCTGACCTCTTCGGTATGATATCAATAACCACCACGCCTATTAGGGTTCAAGTCAATATCTATTTCTCGCGAAGAAAGCAGAGAGGTTGACTCACCACCTCGCAAGAACTTGTGTCTCGCTACTTTTGTCTCCATCCACGATTTGATACTCTTTGCAAACGCGTTCTTCTCGCTATTTGTCTTCAAATGGTCGACGTGGGCGCATACTACGTATGCTCTGTCAAAGAATCAACGGTCAGAAGAGATGTCTCAGATAATAGAAGTCGAAGCGATCGACCTAGGGAGCTCTGTGGCTTCTTCGACGCTCTCGATGCCTATAACAGCAGCGTCCGCGATGTCTGGGTGGGTAAGGAGTACACTTTCCAATTCAGCGGGTGGAACTGTGAACGACGTTGGCCCTGCCTCTTCTAGTCTCATAAGACAGAGCACTTGCCTTGGAATCCCTGCACTGAATGCGTGAGTTAGTCATATTTGGAACGAGAACTATTCCTCACCTTGTATTTGATAAGCTCTTTACGTCGGTCCACGATATAATAATAACCATCCTTATCCCTGATACTGATATCCCCAGTCTTGAACCACCCATCCTCTGTAATTGCGTTTTTTGTCGCATCAGGATTATTCAAATAGCCCTGAGCAAACGTATCTGATTCCATAAATGATACTGACCTATGTCACAAGGCACTCACCTTCATTACAACAGGTCCCCTGACCCACAATTCGCCTGGCTGTCCCTCCTCGGACTCGATTTCCTTACCCCCTTCGTCGTCAGCGACGAGTCGTGCTTGTAAATTAGACAGCAGAATGCCGATGCTCCCGACTTTACGCTGAGCATCGTCAATCGGCAAAATGTGTGTAGTCGGTGATGTTTCGGTCAGTCCGTATCCTTGGGGATATCGAGAGTTTGTAAGCCTCAATGAGTCTTGGAGGAGATACCGATTACCTTGTAGTATTGCTAGACTGCCCTTCCCCTGTCGTCTAGCTATGAAACGGTCCGTGACCTGGGAAGAGATAGATATAAAACTTGACAGCATATCAAATGAGGGAAGTGCAAACCTGTTGAACCAGAGCCGATCCTAGTGGCGCTGCACCTGAAAAGAGGATTCGCAGTGACGACATGTCGTAAGTATCCACAGCTAAATCCCGAATGAGTTTACAGCGAAACAAAGCTTTACGGAGATCGCAATTACCTGGATGACGCGCAAGCACAACCAGTACTGGTGGAACGACCAAGACCAGGGTAACCTTGTACCGTTCAACATTTGCACAGAACTCCACGGGCTCGAAGCGAGTTTGGATGACGGTTGTAACTCCGCAAAGTAACGGGTAAAGGAGGAGCTTGACCGCACCTGATCGAAAAACGTTCAATTATGCAAAGCGAGCCTGGCGGAGTTGCTAACCAAAGACATGGTAAAAGGGCAAGATTCCAAGCATGCAGTCCACCCCGGACGTGAGCGGAGGGAATGTACACTTGACACTGTCCGCTACGGTTGTCAGATTTTGATGAGTGGTCTTAGACATGCTCCATCAGGCCAGTGGGACATGATGCGGACAAAAGATAGCATACCTCTACTCCCTGGAAATTCGTAAGATATCAGGGGTAATGTACGTGTTGAGGCAAAGTTTGAGTTACCTTGGGCTTTCCCGTAGTTCCCTAAACAAAGCAAACGTATTATTTTGTGGAAAGAGCAGTATGAATCGCCGCGCTAGAAATTAGAACACATACCGAGCTGTAGCACAGGAGCACAGTCTCATGCGCGCGATCACCATCAAAATTCTCCTCTCTATCCAGCGTCCCGATGCCTAGCAATGAGTCCATTTGTAGCAGCTGTGAAGCCTCTGCTGCTCTGGCAGCCGCAGGACCTCCGGCCCAGGCAAGGCAATTGCTCAAGATGATTATCCGCCTGTCCCCTTCATCCTGTGTAATCTTCAAGAGCTTGAACGCCTCTCTGACAGTAGGCAGGCCGTCCTCGGTCGTGAATATGAATTTGGCGCGACTGTCCGCGTACTGGAAGGCAAGCTCATGGCTAGTGTAAGCGCTGTTGGCAAGGGTGCACCTGAGGCCGGCAGCGATACCTGGATTTATCAATAGAGGTACAGTCAGTCACAACATAATCTCAATAAGATAATGATAGTGTATGACTCACACCCCAAGACAACGACCGGCCAAGCCAGAGAATTGGGAGAATATAGCAGGGTTGTATCCCCTCGCTTCGCCGCAACTTGAGAATGATGACGCATCCCATATCCCAAGGAAAGTGTGAGATGTTTAAATTGAGCACGCGAGATTGCAGTTCCTGAAGCCGCATCTACGAAGGCGCTAACTGCGTCTGAGATGTTCCCATCGCCTGGTGAAGGGGGTAGGAGATGTGTGTAGATTGATCTACTAACGACCGGTATTTGAGGGGCGGGAGACTCATAGATTTTCGGGGCCATTCGTGAGCTGGTTATGTACGAAGTGAGAAGGAAGAGAAAAACACGTTGGGGTAACAGAAGCAACAAAGTTATATGATTTACTTTCCCACTGGTGACAACATCTGTCCGTCGGTTAAGATCGGACCCGGGGGTATAATCGGAATAGGAGACTTGTAAATCATGCGCATCAAAATGGGCGAACGATCCTAGAGGTCTGCCCTTCAATTGCCTGGACCAATTTACAATCTGAGAGACGTCTCTATACGTTATTGAGTATCTCAGAAATTGAGAACTTGTAGGCCTTTGGAGGCTGTCTGAGATCAAACTAATGTCGCATCGAAAATTCAACTACATAACAGACACGAGATACCAACACACCAGTACCGCCAACCATCTTCTGGAAATTCTCTACGGAGAATTATCCAGGCTGATATTGATCCAACAGCATTTCTCCCGGGTTCCTCGTTGCAGTCGTCCTCGACGGTTAGAAAAGCAAAGTGAAAGCTCTTTGTCACTGTTGTGGCGAGCGCTTATCGAGTCTTTGCTGTTGAACCGCCTTCAAACACCTTTCTTACAACCTTTTCACACCCTTTTGACACGAAATACCTTGCAATGGCTTCCTTACTCGAGCGTATGAACATTTCGACGGGCACAGGCCCAGTTCGGTCGAGGAACCCCAGTCGGTCAACAACACCATATGTGCGCTCAATTTTACTGCCTTTTGCGAGGCGCTCTCATCCCCAAACCGCTGCAGAATCGCCCGGATAGACCTGCCAAAGGCAACGTGGACTCACCATGGTCACACGATCTATACGACACACAGAACTCACTTTCCGCCCGCCTCAATGTCCACCCAACAGCGCCCAAAGCCAACCTCAACGCGCTTGCTCAGAGAGCGCTGAGAGAAGCCAACTCTCTTCCTTCAGAGTCTTTCTCGATAAAGGGAGCAAGTGTAGCGGGAAACGTGGTTGAAGTAAAGGGTTTGGTCGATGGAACAACGGCGGAAGACGTCGAGGCAATTTTCAAGCGATGTGGCGTCATCACGAAGAAGACGACGATGCCCGGGAATGAGGTCACGATTCGACTGACATTCAAAGAACCCTCGGCGGCGGCCTCAGCTATATCAAAATTCCACAACCAGGCGGCTGACGGTAAGACACTGTCAGTCCGCATCGTTGGGAGTTCGAGTGCTGGAACGACACTGGGGGGTAGATTGGGCGGAGAAGATGGGTTAGGACTGGTGCGCCAGGAAGGAAGTGTCGATGTTCTCATGGACGCTGACAGTGGAAGTGGATCGTTCGTGTTCTTCTTCAACCTCTTGTTCTGCTGTCTGACCTCCTTGTCAGGAAAATGCGCTCAGATTCGCTTCTTCAGTCCGACCCTCGCGCACAAGTCCTCCTTGCGCCGCCAGGAGCGAATCCTGCTGACTATACGCAATCTACAAGCTCGCGAGATAATCATCGACGCGGTCGCGGAGGTAGAGGAAGAGGCGGCAGACGTGGTGCTGGTAACAGACGCGGTGGAAATGGTGGACGAATGGACGTCGACTAAATACGCAGTCCCGTGCTATGGACTAGCACAGCGAACATCACGGACCCGTTCCATCCCTCCTCTCACATCGATATCTATGACCCTTGTTCAATTTTGCATTGCCCTTCTGCGGTTATTTATGCAGGAGACAATCCTGCCTATACGGTATGCATACGCCGTTTTGACCCCTCTCCCGCTTGTTCCATGATACATCCCGGCTTAATTACGAGAGGCGCCAGTCGAGGATGTTAGGCTGTGCTAGTTTCTTTTCTCGATACGTGTATAAAATCTTATGGAGTGTAATGGTCTTTGACTGCACGTCCGTTTACTCGAAGACCTAGTCCCTAGGTAAGTAACCTCTGCATCCTTTGGTATATCTGCTGAAGGCTTTGTTACCAGATCCTTAAGCTTCTCAATGTCAAAGCTGAGCGAACTAACTGCTTATACCTGAGTAGTTTCTTCTCGAAGACCAAGTTACAGGCAAGTGATCATCCTCTGTGACATTTGTCCCTGAACGAACCTTTTGTCTTCAGATTTTCTGGTACCTGAGTTGCCTACATCTGAGTTAACGTTTGGGTCACCCACTGTTTGTTCTTGAGTATGCCACTTCATGCCTTTGTCACGTTCTGGAGACTGATAACAATGCCTTTGCAGGATGCGCTCCCTTCAAGCATTTTCGCTAACGTTGCCTGCGCTTGATCCAAGCATGTTCCTAGGGTATCCTGTGATATCATGCTGTTATCAAGAGAGGGCAGACATCTTCGCATTTTTGGCGCCTCCCTGCTTTCCCCTGGCTCTCGTTCTTGGACGGAGCCCGGTAATGCTCGTGGTCGCACGATTCCCGGGCCCTGACTCTTTATCGGACAACACCGTTGCTATGCGGTATCACTATACGTGGTTAAAGGGATTGACACGACCTCTTGTCCCTCTATACGCATATCCCCACGAATCCTCTATCTCTCACGAGAATACCGTTCCAGTAAGCGTTGCAGACGCGAAGTACCCTAGTAACACAGGCTCAGAGGCATTCCGATTTGGTCACGCCGCGTCCGCTACACAGAGATATTCGTGCAGTTTCAGCCTCAGACTGGTATCGTCTGTCGTTTCAGTCCATGTAGACACATCTTACAATGGCTGGCGCAAGACTATATGATTAGACTTCGGCGAGGGGGCTCAGTCCCCATCAGAATTCAAGACATATCGGAGACCCGAGATGATCAGCTGGCAATTCGTTGCTTGTTCCCAGGTAAGCTAGGGTACATATCAAGCTTGAACAACTTACGAGCATACTCATCCAAGCTCGTCCCTGTCAGTCTCGCACCCTATCAGAACGCAGACCAAATCCAGGTCAGTAGCCGTTTATCCGAAACTATCAAAGCTCCTTACTACGTACTGCTGCCTGACTTGCAATTGAAATCGTTGCATGTTCTGAGGTAAGTTAGGAACAAATGAACAACAATTTAGTAGCATACTCACCTGCGTCCCTGACAGTCTCAGGCTCGCACCCTTCTTTGGCATCAGGACGCCGCAGACCACATGCAGGTAAGTATCCTTTTATCCGGTATCATGATCAGGGTTCGCTACTACGTACTGCTTGCGTACTGCGACCTATCCTGATTAGTGGCTTTGCTTAACTTGATTTCTCTGTTGCTCGAGCGACTGAAGAGCATCTTCCAGTTGACCTCAATGTTACGACTGTCTTTATACTGTACTAGACGAGTGGAATACATATCGAGTATCGTTCAATGTCCGAGATTAAGTTGTACCAAACCTACCAAGTCCATGCCCGCATGGGCTATACGATAGTACCACACTGCACTACAGTATATATTACAACTAAACAACTATCCCTTTATCTGGCACTCTAATATCCACGACGGATTGGAGTAGCGGGGGCGCCTTCAAAGTCAAAGAAGTTGCCCGTTTTTGCGCTGTAGGTGTTACTGAGCTTTCGAGCATCCTAGAACGGAGACTGATCAGCAACAACTCTTCGGAATACAAATATGGACCATGATCACCATGTCAGGATCGTGCATTCGCTGAGTAGTCGTTGTAATCTGGACCACCCCTGGTCTGTTATGGGGGATAGTACCAATCTGACCTCGGGAATTCGTCTGTCCCGTTGATACATCGTCGTCCCAGAGCGCAGCGGGCTTGGCTCCGCGGTGTGCTCCGATTGCGGACCGAGCGTTTAGTGTAGCCAATAATGTGTTTGAATATAATTTCGCAAGGAACATGAAGCTGGAAGCAATCAAAATTAGACAAGTATCCAGACGGAACCGGGAATCGTTACATGACTTACGGAAGAAAATGCATGTTGTTGTGTGGGAATGTGAAAAAGAAAATCAACTCGACAGTAGCACCGATTGCTGTAGTCATCCCCGTCTCGACGGTCAGCTTGATAAGTTTGCCAACCACGGAGTTGGTCTGTGAGAAAGCTGATTTTGCACCCGCTCGGAACAACTGGTAAAAAGAAATGCTAAGTCGGAGGCAGAAGTATAGTAGACGTATGTCATATTACTGACAATGGTGACCATGGCCAATGTGATGAGCACGTCTGCAAGAGCGCTTCCACCGAGCCACACAATCACGTAAGGCCTCAATTCACCTATGCGAACGACACCAATGGCCACAGACTAAGCGATGGATATGAGTGGAGACTTCGAGGAGATCAGATAATCGCCTACAGTTATGCCACAGTACCACGCCATTACCCACTGGGTAAGAGATATCTAGATTCAACGAATATCAGTGATGCTGGACTGCAAGAAGCCACGGAGGCTTACAATCACGATAAAGAGAGGTAGTATGATGATACCTGCCAGTTTCCAAATCCTCCAGCAGAAAAATATGTGTACAGTGGATGAGACTATCCAAGGCGACGACAATCAGGTTCGAGAGAAATTGATTACATGCAGGATCACTGACCGAATCCAGAGAGCGCGGGAAGAGCGTTGAACGGCCAATCGAGTTGAAAGAGAGTTCTAAGGTCACCCCAGCCGGCAGCTAGTCCGTCCCATACGGCGACAGTTGAAAGGGCCGTCATCACGATGTCGGTAAAGAACAAGCCATACACTGCAGAATTCGGACAGGAAGGGTAATCAGGTGTCAGCCTAGACAATATACTAGACGAGGTACTGACCCAAGATCTTCATCCATATTGGATCACGCTCGTAACGATTGTGATAGACGAAAATCTGAACGACCAATACTCCGAACAGCCCATAACCAAACAGGTTACCCAGAAGCTAAATTCGATGTTAGGAGCGCAACGGCGCAGATGATGCAATGCAATTCACCATGGGACCATTGCTGCACACAACGCTCAAATTAACATATATCCGGAGACGACGAGGGGTCAAGACTCACATCAAAGCGATATCATCTGGAACACCTGGGAGTCGAGGCATTGTCCGCTTGTTTGAGGAATGGAAGTGTGAACTACTCTCAGGCTGAAGACAGAATTCGTACCCATTGCACCTACCTATTTATAAGCCTTGCAGACCCCGACTCTTTCTGAGAGTTTTTTGATTGCCATCAAAATATAGACGTGTTTCCGTTTGGAGAACGGCCAGTTTCGGTATCAAGATTCGACATACGGTCCCTATCAACCATAGGCTTCTAACTTGAAGGCCTGACTCCGGGGATGACAGATTGGACTTGCAATATCCCACACGATTCGTCGATCTGAGTGCATTTCGCGTGGGATTCGGCAGCTTCGGGGACAAGGCCCAGAAAACCTCAGTAAGTGCCATTCTTGGATCCAAAGTTATGATGCCAGTCTCTATTGAGAGTAGGACGGATATCGTGAAAGGAGATGTCGCGTGCCACTGGGATCAAACAGCTAATAGCGTTGCGCAGAATACGCTTTCAGGCGATCATCGAAACCCATCGAAACGGATGAATCATGACAGCGGCGGAGTGGTTTATTTGCTCCTGCTTGGCTGCGCACGTACGGTTACCCTGATCCGAGAACTGTCACGTCGCCTTCTGGCCCTTTACTTCCTCAACTTGCTGCTCAAACATATGGGTTTATGTCCCTCTACATCATATCTTACGCCGCTATTACTCACGAAGCGGAGGAACTCTTTTGAGGGATGGAACAGCGGCCACTCCGGGCCCGGGACTAACGACTCGAATCCAACAGGGTCGGATGCGCACTGGCAGGCTGCAAGCCGCTGCATTCTCTTGCTCACTGCATTCTAGTTTTACATTTGGGGCCTCATATGCCTCACTTTCTGCTTATTTGGCTTTGGTATTCAATGTTACAGCACCATGTTACGATACGCCCGATTTACAACTGGCAGCAATGATAATGTCTACCTTGACACCAGCTCTCGGGTATATAGTATCCAACGAAGGTAGAAACCAACATTCAATTCCTGTCTACCTTTCAATTCTGTGATGAGCGTGGTCGCACTGCTCCCACTACAGATCCCGCAGGATCCTGCGGTTCACCCGTGTCTAATGGAGGAAAGACGCAAAGGTAAACTAGTAAGTAACTACGGGTAATGTGGTCGGTGGATATGGCGTCGAATCTGGCTTCAACGCGTCTGCATTAGTAGGACACCTCGATATTGCTTGCTCTCGAACCAGTTCCTGACAAGGATGGATTCCATGCAGGCTTAGGGCCGGACTGGGAGAAACGGGAGTGTGCACGACCTGCTTTTGAGGGAGCGATCTGTCGTGACACTCACAGCTGTGAAATTTCTCACTTCGTTTCCCCAAGTCCACGTTACATGTGCGCGTGCATGCTGGAGGTGCATGGTGGAGTCCGACGCTGATAAGTAGTGGTGCGAACTTTGATAGACTTGTCCGAGGGCCTGACAGTGAACATGACGGAATATCGATGGGTAATTTAAATGATGGAAGAAAGCCAGGCCAAAGATCGGTCATCGCATGGACATGAGACGGCCTATCGTTTGAAAGAAGCTGGGTGAACCGTATAGGAATTCTACAAGTGAAATGTATAGGTATAACTACCAGGTATGACCGACATTTCTAGAACATTATCAATTCAAAGCTTCGGCTCTACTAACTGAACCGTTCGAGAAAGTTTTTTGGTCTTCCTCATACTGGTAGCATTCGGCTATCAGGAAGCACTGTGTCGAATGCAAGTCAGAAACTTACATCAGAGCGAAGGATTTTGAGTGTCGACACTCAACGCCAGAAAGGAGGAAAGGCTTCCGAGTCCATCAAACAAACTTCGAAGATAGAAGGAATTTAGAGATTAGTGTACCTGTGGTTTAGTGATAGCAAGTAGAACTCTAATCAGAGAGGAATGATCGGAACAGAGAAAAACATCCCACCAATGAAAGCGGCGAAACCTAATGATGTCCGATGTGAGATTGGAAGCCTGCCCTGCGGGGCAGGTAACACTAAAACTTATGAGACTCACGCGAGATAAATATGACCGAGGTTTGTTCTGTTAAAGTCTGAGAGCGATATGAAACTGTGCAAAGATGGGTCAACAGACAATCCAAAAAAGTCTACCTACATGGAATGGATAGAGAAGGTCTGGCAGCCCCAAGACACCGTGTGATGGAGTAAGTATCTCGAGCTTTGTGCCTATAGTTTCTGTGTCCCTCTAGCTTTAACCAGAAGGCTTCGAGCGACAAGGAGAAGAGCAGCTCCGACAAACAAGAGGGACTGCACCGGATAGAAGTCAGAAAGATCGGATTGTGGGCTAAAAATGTCACTCAACGCCAGAAAAGAGGAATGGCTTCCACCAAACAAAGTTCGAAGATAGGAGCACTCCAGATATCGGTGTACCTGCGGTAGTTTCCGTCAGTGATGAATGCGCGGGGAGGGAAATCGTCTCACCGATGAGAGCGGCGATACCTAATGATGTCCAATATGATATATCAGTACGTGGTTTCAATGCAAATGTAGGAACATACCGAGAAAGAAGAAACAGACACCCATGCGAGCGCCTATTTCGCTTACGTCGTGCGATAGCGCCGCCAACATTGGCGCGAGAAGTGATACGTCTAAGAGATAAATCAGCGAAGGTCCAGGATGCGACTCACAACGAGCTTACATGCGCCCGAGAATAACCCATATCCCACTGAGACTATCACCAGGCCAGCAACAGTTCGAGCTGCCGAGAGACTCAAAACCAGGGCACCACATGCAACAGTGCACGGAACGATCAGATTGAATACGCCCAGAGAACCGGCCAAAACACTCGATAATACTCGGCCAACCAAGCTCGTACCATTCAAAATTGGGAGCTGGTAGATCCGGTGTCACCGACGCGCTTTCGTCAAGTGGACCTGGACTCACCAGGTAGAAAGCAAGATCGGGATCGATGTTGCGGGTGATGGCATCCAATTGGAGAAACAGTAACGGAATAAGAAGCCCACACATAGTGAAAGATGCCCTTGATACCATATGTTATTATCAGAGTAATCATATATCTTCGAGGGAACGAGAAACTCACCCTATAACTGCAAACACGTATGGTGGATCACGAACAAAGACCCGTAGCCTGGGTCCGAGAGGAGATGCTTGGCTGGGAGGTAATCGTGTTCTCATGAGCAGGACTGCAACGAGAAGAAGTCCCGAGTTGAGCCCAGCACTTGCTCGCACCCCATTATGAAACCCCAAAGACCCGTGGAAGAATTTGTTAAGCATAATTGGGTGTAGGACTCCACCCAAAGAGCTCCCTGTTGTTCATGTGTATGAGAATTATGCCTTGTTCAGGAAAGTCGACATGCTCACCTGAGGTTACGATGCCCATTGCGAGTGCTCGACGGCGCCGAAAGTGATGAGTTATGACACTCATTGCGGGAATGTAGAGCAGCCCGAAGGCGATTCCAGAGCCAAGTCCTTGGGATAGGAAGATCTGGATTCGAGCAGATATTCAGATTCATGAGACCGCAATGACTGTCTAAAGCCGCTGGACTCACTTGGTAGTAATGGTGTGATTTGGTCAGGGAAAGCATGAACATGCATACACTGAGAAGAATGGCGCCTGTTATCGTGAGATGGTAGCTACAAGATTCGTCAGTGTCACACTAACATCATGACTCAAAAACATACAAGTACCCGCGGTCGAAAGCCCTCCCGGAGAAAAGACCGACAGAAAAAAGCAGCATGACCTGAACACTGCCGATCCAGCTTGTATTTTATGTTAGTCTCACAACATTTTTAAAGTGAAGTGCAGGCATTGAAATGTATTACCTTATCTGTGAAGAACTGTTGTTGCTGAGGTACTCTCGAACATAGAAATCTACAAAAGTTTTGAGCTTAAGTCGACACCTAGTTCTCTGGGCTAGCGGGCGATGGTGAAGTACCTTGATAAACCCCAAATGCATTGGTGTACCTGTGATGTGATAGTCAGACAGTCGCCACAGTGTCTGCATTCGTGAGGATGGCCGGCGCACCCGAACGTGCAGAATTGGATAACCCAACTGCAATTCAGAGGCATCATTGACGCGAAAAGGTCTGCATACGTGAAGTGACTCACGCCCCAATGACCTAAGTACGAGTAGCGGTCACACATAGCCGGTCAGTATGCTATATGGGAAGTACATATCTAGTGGTACTGACTGTAGCCCAACCCCGCCAATTGCCTTCCTCGAATTCTGGCGGTTGAGGTTTCTCAACACCTGGGTTTAACGAGAGAGCTATCGGAAGCTTCGGAGTCTCCGATATCCGTGTTGATGTCATTGTGAATTACAGAGATCGCGGATGAACGGTATATCTAGAGAGGGAGAAAAAGGATGGAGTTTGATACAGTGTGTTGGCAGAGTGTCGTTCTTTGCACAAGGCTCTAAGTCAAGGTTAGCTCGAGGGCCCGGACAAAGAGGAATTGCAATGCCTTGACGCACGTCTAACGTTAGACTCATCAGGTCCTTCCGTTTCCGTCAGTTTGAAAATGTTCCGCATGTCTCGAACCGCTGAAGATATCGATTTACTTATTCCACGGCGCCTTGCGGCAAGCCAGCCGATGTTGACGTTCAAGCCCAGATGCTCCCGACCCTATATAAACACTCAGAAGTCCATCAACTTTGGGCGGCAGAAATGATGATATATGACAATGACATACGTTGGGACGGTGCGCGTGGGTCGCCAAGATGCAAACAAGATGACCCCAACGTTAACAGATCAGAGCGCTATGTGTCGACTATTCTGTAGCAACTGTACACTCAGAGCATGAGGAGCCTTCAATTTCAAAGTTGGCAATGATGATCCTCATCGGAAGCAGACATACGTATGGTTCGAGGCCGCCGCTCGACATGGCGGCGTACTAGAGACGTCCTGCCACTGCGGCTAATTTGCTGGTTGGAACCAGGTTGGAACGAAAGGAGGTGACAAATATCGGCGAACACCGAGCCCGAGGTGGCAGTGTAAATTGTCCATCTCCCACAGTTAGCTCCTACTGTCATGCATATCGCCATGCCGTGCAACCGTTTGAAACAAAACCACAAATACCAGGAGCGTCCGTCAATCTGACTGTTTCTGACCGTCTATGCACATCATAGTATACGCACTTTCCGAAGACTTCGACATCAAGATCATCATTACGGGAAGCCTTTTCAAAAGCAATCATGGGCTCTCCGACTTCATCAAGTTCTCGTCGTGATTGTACCGCGACTTTCTGATCATGCATATCAAAGCTTTTCAACGCAACCTCCATTCATCATGATATCGAAGTGCACGAATGTCCAAACGTTGGAAGCGTCGTTCTTTTCGGGCAGAACCAGGGTAGGCGCAGATATCAGCTCCGTTTATGTGCTCTAGCTTATGACACATCCTATCTAGAGCTCGCTCATCACTGAGAAATAATGATTTGGAACAATCAACGCGAGGGCTTCCTCGACGCTAATTTGCAATCACAGTCCACTTGAGCAAGGCCCACAGTCGCCTACACACCCTGATGGAAAATCCTATGATCCCCTCGCTGTTCTTGGGTCCATCAGCTATTCCTGCCATCAGGCTTTGTGGCAGAGGTAGGAATGTCTGCGTTCCAAATATCGCTTGCGGATGATGGATTTACGTGCAGCATACGATTGTCCAAGTCAAGTCCTAGCTGATGAGATCAGTTCAAGGGATACGAATCTTGGTATAAATAACATCACGAATAGTCCATGAGCTTATAAGGACCTGCATCTTCCCCAGAATCCAACATGGCTGCTACTGAAATTGTCAGTTCGGTTTCTCTTGATCCGTTCCTTGAATGCCTTTACTCAAGCCACCTCCACACCGCAGCCCGATCACGTTCAAGCTCTCATCATTGGTGGCGGTCCAGCTGGAAGTTATGCCGCATCATGTCTTGCCAGGTATACTCAATTTCGGAAGTCGTCTCCTGATTTTAACAATTACATATCAGGGAAGGCATCCAGGCCTGTGTACTAGAAGCAGACAAGTTTCCACGATATCATGTTGGTGAAAGCATGATGGTTGCTTTGCGTCATTTCCTGCGGTTCATCGAACTGGAAGAAGGCTTCGAGAAGCATGGCTTCAACATAAAGGTCGGTGATACTCAAATGCACATGGCCGAACTTGCTTAACATAGGACAGGTCGGAGCAGCATTCAAATTGAACAGACAGAACAGGGAGGGATGTGAGTTAATCTGTCGATTCGTGGCCAGAATATGCTCGACTGACGTGATCGCGCTGCTAGACACGGATTTCGTTGCGCAGGACAAGGGCAATTACGTTTGGAACATTGCAAGTCCATTTGCACACGAATAGGCATGCTCAGGCTCACTGCTCTACCACAGCATCGTGCCCAGGCAGACGAGCTCCTTCTCCGTCATGCGGCCGCTTCTGGAGCTCTCGTTTTCGAAGAGACCAGAGTCACGTCGGTGGAGTTCGATGGAGAGGATGGCACGAAAGCGCGTCCGATCTCTGCCCAATGGCGCGACAAAGAAGGCAAAGCTGGCAAGATCACTTTCGACTGGCTGGTTGATGCCAGCGGCAGAAACGGGCTCGTTTCGACCAAGAATCTCAACAACAGAAAGTTCAATCAAAGTCTCAAGAACGTTGCCTGCTGGGGTTACTGGAAGGGGACCGGCGTTTACAGTCCCCAGACCCCTCGTCGTGGATCACCCTATTTTGAGGCACTCACAGGTATGCCGTTCTATATCATCATAACATTCGTCTCAGTCGGCTCGTAGATCAATCGGGATGGGCGTGGTTTATTCCTCTTCATGATGGGTCCACCTCTATCGGGGTCGTCATAAATCAAGAAATAGCCAATACCAAGAAGAGGGCAATGCCGAAGGAAGACAGTTCCCTCAAAACTCATTATTTGACGGAGCTCGAGCGTGCTCCGGACATCATAGCCCTCATTGGCGAAGGAACACTCATTGAGAACAATGACAACGGCCCAACGGTTAGAGCTGCTAGCGACTATAGCTACTCTGCGTCTTACTACGCCGGAAACCACTTCAGACTGGCTGGTGATGCAGCAGGTGAGCAGATTCTCATGTTTGTCAAGGCGATCTGCGCTAAAAATCTATGCTTTAGCTTTCATCGATCCTTTCTTCTCAAGGTACGCGTCTACAACCTGCGTGTGCTTCGAAACGAGCTGACTCTCAAGTGTTCTTCAACAGTGGAGTGCATCTTGCTCTCTCCAGTGGTTTGTCAGCGGCAGCCACAATCTGTGCATCGATTCGTGGTGATTGCACGGAAGCGGAGGCAGCTCGTTGGCACAGTTCGAAGGTCGGCACTTCGTATACACGGTAAGCGTCATATACACCCGTGCTCAAAACATCCGACCTAACTTACCTTCCTCCAGTTTCCTCGTAGTCGTCCTTGCCGCATACAGACAAATGCACGCTCAAGACTACGCTGTCCTCTCTGACGTCGACGAGGATAACTTCGATCGTGCATTCGAGCACTTCAAGCCCAGTACGTCTGAATGAGTCCTCCTTGCGAAATCATCGTTTGACCGAAGATCGGCTGTAGTTATTCAGGGCCATAGCGATGTGGCTACAACGAAATTCTCCGACGAATTGAAGAATACGATTGACTTCTGCGCCCATGCCTTCGAGCCATCCGAGCCGGAGCCAGAGCCATTGGCCGACGGAGAAACAGCGATCGCGGATGTCGGCGCACATAACGCTAAAGGGCCTATCGAAGACAAGGCATTAGCTGGCCTCGACCAGGACTCCAAGCGGGTCTTTAAGGATGTCACTGCCAAGGGGGAAATGGACAACTCTTCCTTCGAGCACATAGATAATCTTGTCTCCGACCGATTCCATGGCCTCGCCTTGAGGCTGGAGAGAGGCACTCTGGGCTTGCAACAAGCCTAACCAAGCTGGGCGCTGAGTGTTATGTTTATTGCTTATGGGAATGGTGTAAATATCCTGTTGTAAAACTTCCTCGAATGCGATTTTATGTGATCTGTGCGCGGTGCGACCGGTACCAGCCTCGGAGTTTTTGAGTGACTCAGTCACTGTGACGTTGCGTGACAAATTTCCACGTGTAGGGCAAAACGTCACCTGAACCGCCGCCTTGCCAAGTTGCTTCCTCAGTTCTGCCATCCTTGTGCCAATACCTCTACTTCATTCCTATACCTGAGTCCTGCACTCACCGCTAGCCTCTTAATATCACCTTGAGAAAGGAGCACTAAGGAGAATTGTATCAGTTCTGAACCTAACGACATAAACATGGGTGGAGCAGGTCAGTGTTGTCGTGATGTTCAGAGAGCTCCTATATTGACGAAATTCTGCTCTTTTATCTTTCTCGACCAACCCGGATAATTCGATGACATTCCTTGCTAATGCATCCCACATGTTCTGCAACGATATTACCTCCACCCTCTTATCTTGCCGCGTACAAAATCTTGCATGTTCTACCTCATCCCCTCCTGCACACGACACGTCGGTCCTACAAACTCCTGGGCGCCTCTTGATACCACATAGGATGGTTATTTTTGTTCGCGGTCCTCATGGCCGCGGGGTTGCTCTTTTGCATGGTTTTCTTCGTGAGTTTTTCAGTGCTGTGCGCGCCCTGCGCTGCCTCTGGGTAGCGTGTCCGTGTGGCTACGTATTTTAGCTAATGTTATCCCTTCTTACCCTCCGTGAATCCAACAGATCATCATGTTCTCAGACCTGGAATGCGACTACATCAATCCTATAGATCTCTGTAACAAACTCAACCAAGTGCGTCCATTCGCTGGCCTCATCTTTGAATGACCCTGACATATCCTGATTCCACCTAGTTCGTGCTTCCAGAAAACATTGCTCACGCATTCCTCGCCATCTTATTCCTCATTTCGGGCCAATGGGTGGCATTCCTTCTGAACGCACCACTGGTTGCATTTAACGCTAACAAGTACGAGGAGGCTAAATGTGAATGATGTCGTCAGCCGCTGACAACGCTTTTCGTTCACAGGATACGAAATAAAAATCATATGTATGACGCCACAGAAATCTTCCGGACACTTCCTGGGCACAAGAAGGAGAGCTTTATCAAGCTTGGCTTCTATCTCCTCTCATTCTTCTACTACCTCTACCGGTGAGTCATCCGCTTTATTTTTAATCATTTTGCTCAACGATGGCCCATAGAATGATCGTTGCTCTGATCGCAGAGAGCGAGTAGGCTATACGAGGAAAAGTCTGGGGGACGTTGTGCTGCCACGGACACCGAAAACCTCCATTTCTGCTTTATGAAGATATTTCCCCTACTGTTTGATGACCTTGAACGACCGGGGCATGTGTGTTTAGGAGTAGTTCGACATACAGGTCTCCCACAATAGATATTGGTTTAATCGTCCGTCAGAGATGCTTTGGATGCTTTGGATGGATCTTCGTCCATGATGGCGAAATAATTGGGCGATACATACACAGGTACAGAGTTGACCTGGGAAGGAATCTTTCTGACAATAGCTTGGAAACTTAGAATGTGAACATGAAGGAAGTGAAAAAATGTTATCATTTGACGGCATACTAGAGATACATAGGCAACTACAGTACCACGACGATAACATATCTCGAAGTGAATGTACGGAACCACCGACCCATCCTCTCTCCTTCGAGAAACCGGAGAGACGATATTGGGTGCTAAGACGTCCAGATTGTTCAGGGCACGGCCTGACACTCGAACGGCCGCCTGGACAACCCATAAAATGGGAAGAGCAGCCATGAGCAACATGGGGAAAAGGTATGGCCGTGTCGCCGCACGAAGAAAAGAAAAATGTGAGAGCTGCCTTTATATACGGGAAGCGTGGGAACCTCGCTATAGGGCAGGTCAGCTCGGGCTCAGCCGAGTTCGTTACAGCCGCCTGACAGAGCTCGATCTCAAGTGTTCAACTTCTTTCTTGACCTTCACTAGGCTATACCATCAGAGTCGAAGAGGCCCCATGGAGGATGAGCATGTGGGCATGCTCAATCACAGAGCAGCTTCTCGCAGGAGAAACACCTGCTTCGTCTCAGAGGAAACCCAAATCGAGGATCAATTTGATACTATATAACCTTTCTGCAGATCCACCAAGTCGACATCCGGGTCTTCATCGATAAGTATCAACTCCAGTCGCAGTTGAACCTCTGCTCTCGATAGCCATGGCCCTATATCTATGTGTGGACTGTGGTGGTTCCAAGACGTCCGCTGTTATCTGCGATGGCGCAGGCAAAGTAGTCGGTCGCGCATACGGCGGACCTTCCAATTTCGCATACCTCACTCTCGAGGATTTCGTATCTGCTGTACGACTTACCGTCAGTGATGCTCTCAAGACATCTTCCACCCCGCCATCTATTGAACCAGTTCCCCTTCCGCCAGCCCAGCCCATCGCCGCGGCGTGGTTCGGTATCTCTGGTGTCGATTCCCCTTCTGCGATCACCACGATAACGCCCGTTCTATCTGCGCTGCTGGGAATACCCGAGGGCCCACGTCTCATCATTGGCAATGATACGCAGCTTCTAGCTTCCCCTCTGCGCATGCATCCAGACATATCGCACGCAGTCACGGTGGTGGCAGGCACAGGCTCCATAACGGTGTCGTTCGAGAACGTTGGCGGGAGATTCATAGAGCTCGGTCGGGTCGGCGGTTGGGGATGGATCCTAGGAGATGAGGGCGGTGGGTTCCACGTCGGGAGGGAAGCTGTACGCCAAATCCTTATCCAGCATGATACGGCATCGGTTTCCAGCAGCCCACTTCCAGAGAGTACGCTGCGGACTCTGGTACTGAAGGCGTTTAGTGTTACCAGCGTTCCGGAGGTGCTGCCTGCACTTCATATGCCGGACGCTGGACCTTTAATTGGGGAATCGCCAGATGCACCTGCGCACCTTACCCTGGCGCGTGAGAAGCGCCTTTCTACCCTTGCGCCTCTTGTCTTTCTAGCTGCCCTGCAGGATGCAGACCCCCTCGCTCTGAATGTGCTCCGCACATGCGCAGGCGTTCTTGCCTCCGAGATAGTTATTTTACTGGGAGAAAGAAGTGATGAACAGCCTCGCTTGGTGAAAGCTCAGGATGCCGTAATATCTTTTGGGGGGTCCCTGGTGGGCATCGAGGCATACCGGAAGATGATCTTGGATGATCTTGCCTCACGAGGGCACCGCTTTCGCTATGTGGAGGTTGTGGAGGATGCAGCAACGATTGGTGCTGTGAGCTTGTCAGCCTCATTTCAAGAAGAGAGTGGCTAGGGCGATACATTAGAACTAATTTCACGAAACTGTACACCTGTTGTTGTCTTTACAAAGTTATGTTGCAACTTGCGAAAGGTGGACTTTGCTGCAGTCGCGATCGCGTGTGACGTTTTCACATGCTGGCTGCCATGGCATGAATGTCGAAAAGTCTGAATTTGGATTCGCAGTCTAACTCTTGCTCTGTCCTCAACAGTCCAGATTGCTCTTATGACTGTCCTCGCCCGATTTTCTCGTGTTTTCCAACTTCTCGTCGTCGTTTACGCCGTTATCGCAGTTCTTTACACCACAAACTACTTGCTGGTCTCGCCTCTACACGCGTGTTTATCGAACTTGCTCCAGCCTTCGAGTTTGCGACAGCCCTCTTGGTCACTTCTATCGCCATTCTCTGGATACTCTCGTCAAGGAAACAGCTGGAGCGCGTCCCCACAGCAAACGAAGAATATCATCTATTGGAATCTATCTGACACCTCGGTCGCCAATGCTCTGGCGTCCCAAGACCCAGTGTTTCCCATGCAAGAGGATCTCTTTCTGTCCAAGGCTTTCGCGAACTCTTTCCGGCCAAGCAAACTTGTGCCTTTCTTCTATCGAGCTACCGGGACTTTCGACCAGGACGATATCACAATCACAACTCTGATCACAAGCAATAGATTCCAAGTGTTTGCTCGTTTAGTTGAACGGTACCAAGGTGCGCCAGGGGCTTTTTGGACGCGTTTCTCTCATTTATACCTTGGTAACAGGTCCCATCTCAGTCACCATCCATGTCAAGAATACCACGGCGCAAATCCACGAACTCCTGGACTCGCTGCACGCCTTATACACGTCGTCACCCAGAATGTCCCAATACGTCGACGTACACCTAGTCATCGACTCCTTCGATCGCCAATTCAACACCTGGCGCAATATAGCGCGTTTCTTCGCGCGCACGGACTTTGTCATGATGCTCGATATCGATTTCTCTCTCTGCACGGACTTTCGGACTGCCATTCGGAACAGCAAACCGATTATGAACAAATTGCGGGAAGGACACGCAGCTTTCGTTGTTCCGGCTTTTCAGTACGTGAACCACGCCGAAGGGACCAAGGAGGCGAACTTTCCAAGAGACAAGAAGGTGCGTATGCTATGCGTGCTGAGTTGTGACTGGTTCTGACCACGGTGCTGCTCGCACAGACTCTTCGCTCTCTTGTGAAATCCAAACGCGTGGCGATGTTCCACGCCTCCTGGGAACTCGGGCACAACAGCACTGACTATCCAAGATACTACGCTGCTGCGCCTGGGGAAGTCTACAAGGTGACAGAGTATCAGTCTGCGTACGAGCCTTATGTGATCTTCAAGAAGGAAGGGCCTCCTTGGTTTGCTCCACGAACTCTCCATTTCGAGAACCTTGGATTCTGATTTAGTCTTAGGTGCGATGAACGATTTGTTGGGTACGGAGGAAACAAAGCAGCCTGCCTCTTCGAGATGTACCTGTCCGGAATCTCCTTCTACGTCCTAGCAGATCACTTCATAGTTCACCAAAACCATCTCTACGAGGAGACTATCCGCAGGAATGAAGTAATCCGCCACATCTACTTCTTGTGACTGCAATGACTCACTCTTTTTCTGTCATAGCGCAAATTCAATCGCAAATTCTTCTATGATTTCAAAGAGGAGACTTGTTTGAGGTAACGTTCCGTCCTGGTCGTTTATGACTTTGAACTGGTTTCACTGGTGACTTCTGTGTCAGATATCTCAAGAGTTATCACGGCAGTGGACTTCTCAATACTACGCTGGGATACAATGTGCAGGAAGAATGCAAGAAGATCAAAGGAATATCTAGAACTGCTGCCCTGGTGTGTCTTTCGCTCTCTTCCTCGGCATGCTCCCTGTCCATTGGCTGTTAGAAGATCACTTTCAATATGCTGACTGACCGTATATCCGAACAGCTCATTAACTCCTCTCCTTGACTTGTCTTTCTGCCAGTGATACACATCTTCAGAAGTGGGGTCTGCGACGTCCATCATAGATCATCTCATTGCAATATAAATCAATTTCCGAACCCCCCGCCCTTATTGGATGTTTTCGCGCCATCTGGGTATGGCTCACCAAGCATAGTTATGTCGAAAACGACCTGCCACGTTGAAGAGCGCTGGACATGCCTGCACAACTACGTCGTGCCTCATCATACAGTTTTTTCAATCTACGATGTATACAAAAGCTCATAGCGGCGCTATACACAAGGCGCACTTCGGTACCACGACAGAACGGGGATCATGAGGCTTTATGATTATCTTGGTAGTGAGTCCTTTTGTATGTTCGGGTCATTGACACCAATGGTCAAAGAAATTTATGTCTGATGTCTGATTTAGAGGGACATCTGTCAGCATGAGTGAGGCTATTTCTGAGTCCTTTGCGGTGGATTCTATCAATCAAACTACGAATGCTGCGAAGGCATGATGGTAGTGGTAGTAATCGACCACTTGAAGTCCGCAAGGTCTCTCAAGCTTCAAAGTTTCGTGTCGTTTCCCTACGAAAGTCGAGCTTTAAGAAGTTTCACGAAATGCAACAGTTGCTGCCACATTCTTATGCTCTGTTATCTTAGTGGCTCCCATCCCGACCATCGCTCATCTTGGCCGTTCTCAGTTAGGTTTGACCACCAGTGATCTCGCGTGAGAGAGCCTCAATTTGCCCATCCAAGGTGCAAATTATTTCCCGTTCAGCGTGGGGAATGTACGAGGCTTCCGTCTCTGGAACTGTATCTCTACGAGGTATGTCAGGACCGTCTAGTATGGTAATATGTGAGTGTCCTTGGCTCGGACTCCAATGCCGAAAGACTAGTAACTTTAAGTACTCTGGGTAGAAGCCATGGCCTAACTCGTAATCCCTCCGGGCCTTCAACTGATTTCTTTCAGGGCCAACTTCTTGCCTCTTCTTGCATTATTATCTTACGGTACCCAGTCCCTCCAGTCCTGTGCGTTTCACGGTTTATGGACCCCACAATTCCCCACAATCCAGGGGAGGAAACGATGTTTCCTTTTCGAGATAGGGAGACTCGGGCCGACCCGCCCCGCCTGCCCTATATGTTCACCCGAACCCGACTTCCCGACGCTCATTATCTTGTGACCAAAAGTCGTCAGCGAAGTTAGAATCCTCGAATTCCCATCCTTATTTCTCCTCCACCTTTTACAAAACATGGCCCCTCGTATTCTGCTCGTTGGTTAGTTCTACTTGCCATGGATCAGAAAGGCAGTAATGTGATGGTTTGCATATAGGGACTTTGGTGTGGGCTCAGGGGGATGCGAAAGAACTTCTTGGGGGTATCTCTGAAATCATCGTACGTTACCATCGGCGCCAATGCACTTTATATACTCACCAAATCATCGCTATGTAGCAATATGATTCTCCCGATCGGGCAGACTTCTTGAAAGGCTTTGGCGCAAACGGCAAATATGCCGGTGTCGTGGGCATCTTCAGAGACAACTCTTCTGCCGACAAGATCGGCGTGTTCGATAAGGAGCTCATCGAGGGCATCTCCTCGAGTGTGAAATGGATCGCACATAATGGAGCAGGTTATGATCAGATCGATGTTCACGCATGCAAAGCGAAAGGTATGTGTTCCGGCACTCTGAGACTACCAGAATATCTGAACACTCGGTTTACAGGCATATCTGTCTCGAACACCCCGGGTGCGGTGGACGATGCCACCGCCACGACAGCCCTGTACCTCTTGCTGTCCACTCTCCGTCAGTACTCCATCAGTGAAAGGGGCCTCCGCGACTTGAAATGGAAACCGTCGGGATTGGCTCCCAAGAGCCACGACATCACTGGCCGCACTCTCGCCATTCTCGGACTGGGCGGTATCGGTCTACGGTTCGCGGAACTCGCCCGCGCATTCCCGATGCGCATCATCTACCACAATCGGAATAAGGTTGAGGGTGCCCCAGAGTGGTGCGAATACATCGATAACGTGGAGGAGATGCTCGCGCAGGCAGACGTGCTGAGTGTACACGTTCCTTTGAAGGCCGAGACTGTGGGGTTAGTCGGAGAGAAATATATCAGGGCGTTGAAGAAGGGATCCATTATCATCAACACGGCACGAGGAAAAATCATTGATGAAGATGCTATGATACGTGCCTTGGAAGACGGACATGTGAGTGGAGACCAGCCAACCCACATCGGAGCAGAATCTAACCCCTATTACTATAGCTCGCCTCTGTTGGACTCGACGTATTCCCTAATGAGCCCGAAGTCAACCCCCGCCTTCTTGAGTTCCCTCATATCACTCTCCTACCTCATATGGGCACGGAAAATCAGGACACCCAACGCAAGATGGAGGTCCGGGCGCTCACAAATCTGAAGGACTATCTCGAAAACGGGCAAGGAAAGGACTTGATCCCAGAACATAAGTAAGTAGCAGTCATAAGAAGTACAAGAACACAATGTCATTGAATCGTACTACTGTACCATGCTCAATTCTCGTTAAGGCCAGACAACGACCAGAAGCAAGGAGAGGATCGGACAGGAGACGCTCGGACGACACGTTCCCAGCCTCCCCGTAAAGCTTACCTTTAATCTTAGTTACCTGTTCTTGGATAAGCGCCCGAGAAGATGTCTTGAATGCCATGCGGGATCCTTGAGGCTGCTGCGTACTAAACTCGAAGTTAAAGCTAAATCGACGCTCAACTTCAACCTGCACCCTCTACGACATTCCCTACGGGTCTACCACCTAAGCATGCCTGCAAATACACGAGACCGCGCTGCCACTCCCCGACCAGTTGACTACCAGACCGGCAATGGAAACGGAAACGGCAACGGCAGCGGCGGTTCAGATGATATCGAAAGAATTCAAGATCTTGTGGAATCGATGACGAGCACACTGGGCGACTTGTAAGTATTGCGAAGTCGCCAGGACTCGCCACACTCTCCACTTGTTGACAATTTGTCTCCATGTCCACCAGGAGGGGAACCTTCGACGTCTTGAACGGGCAATCTGAGCAACTAGCACACCTCGGACCGACATCGGTGTGTGATCATTAACGACATAATCCTGCCATTCAGTGGTCATAAGTGCTAACTTCTAACAAGATGGAGACCTCGTCGAAGTTGACGCTGCTACAGCGCAATATAGAGACTCAGAAGAAGAAGGATACGAAACGTATTGATGCAGTCAAGCGAAAAGTCCTCGAGGAAGTGAAGAACGACATCTCCCGTCAGCTTCAGTAAGTTCGCCACAGATTTTCTCCGTGAAAGTGCTGGAAGCGAACCATACAATGATGACACCGATTGGCACAGAGAACAGATTCGAGCTCAAATCAGATCAGAGCTAGCAAACCAAGTGAAGCGCGAAGTGGACGTCCAGATTGAGGGTCATATCCCCGTCACATTGCAGCAGCAAGCCAAGGATAGCAAGAACCAACTGGAAAAGGTCAAGGTGTCGCTGGCGAACTCGTGAGTCAACACAGTTCTCATATGGCACCGAGAAAGACGGCTAACTCACCTCGTGAATTTCAGTGAGGCAAGGCAAAAAAACGCGAGCCTCGACATCCACAAAAGCTTGGACGAACCGATAAACGACATCTTGAGGGAAGTGGACGGCAAGAGGAGCGACATGTTTCCCGCTGATCTGCGATCCCTCTTTTCCTATGACTGTGAGTGGGATTTATCGTATTATGGACGCGCATACCAACCGAAGACATACTCCCAGCGGAAATGCTGCGCCAATTGTTGAACGACCACGGCCTCGTTGCAGATGAGGTCCCTGAAGCCAATATGAACCGTTTCATGGCACATGTTGGTAAGTCTCTAACAACACCTGGGGTACTCCACAAAACACTTAGCACGCAACTGTTCAGGGATTCGAGGCAGCCTGCCGTATGCACCCTGGTTAAGAGGGGACTGAACAGAGAGACGAAGAACGATCGAATGTGTTAAGTTAGCGGCTGCACAGAGACGCATCTATTCACATACATGTATATCTTCTACACGCGGCGTACGGAATAAACGATATATGCATTCACCGGTTCGCAGATACGCAGCCCCTCGTGAGTCGCTGGCTGGCCGCTTCAAGTTGCTCAGCACGCCACGCGATTTTCCACCCCGCAGGCTGGACAAAATGCAAGAACGTTAGAGCCAGTAGGGGACCTGATGGCATAACCATTGGAGGAACTATGGAGGCCTTAGCACAGGGCGCCACCGTGCGTGCACTGAAGAGTCCGTTGGGAACTCTGGGACCGCCCACGTAGAGGAACCGATTCGGGCTTCTGATGATGTGCTTCCAAAGTCGCTCCAATGTGGGGGTAAAACTAGGGCAGATATCCGTGGCCTGCTATCTGTACGTTCCGTAGTCCTATACGGGCTAACTTCCAGGTTCCTTGTAGTCATAGATCTGCAAGATCTCGAAATTCTCTTTTTTGTCCCTAAACAAGGTAAATCTGCGGTCAGATGAACTGAACAGCTCGCCAGTCGTACCATTGTGAGCGAAGTTGCTCCTGTGAAGTGCGCGATGGATACCGTGGTCTTGCCACCGATACCCCACATCTGTATCGTGTTTTGCGTCTGTGTACTGATATCCATCGAGGCATTCTGTTGTGGGGCATCTGCGCACGCAAATCGGTCAACGATGCGGCCAACAGCACAGGCGAGATGACTCACAAATTGAAAGGTGTCTGTCCCGATTATTGTGAATTCCGTGATCCGCTTCTTGCATGAAGTCGCGGGCAATTCACTTTGCACAATCAGGAGCACTCAGCCCCAAGTGATTAGTTCCGCGTCGGTCTGGTTCATTCGAAAATCTAACATTATTGCTCGTCTGCAAGTCAAGAAAAAAATAGATGCACTGGCTGACTGCCCATCAATCCGTCATGTTCCTGGACCTTAGATAACATCACACTAAGCTGATCGACCCTTTCCCAACTGAAGGTGTTCTACACCCCCACAATCCTGCCGCAGGTCACTGTGCTCGAGTTAAGCATGGCGGCAGCAAACGAGTTGGCAGCCCTGATCGCTTCGGAGAACAACGTTGCAGCAGGAATCGGACAATGTGTGCAAACGCTCGTGGGTATTATGACAGGACCTCCCGTCGGGCCTATCATGATTGAATTCGGCGAGCGCACGATAGCCCTCGGGAGGAAACGGATGAGTTCGATGTCAGGTCGAGTATGTTTATCGTCTACACATGGTCGCTGATCGTGAATATTCTGACACGAAAATAACAGAATGCATTCCTTTACCTCAAAAGCAAATTCGGGCTTTTGAACGCTACGACGCCGCTGTACCTGCAGGCTACGTTCGCCGGACATGAGAAGTACGCGGAAGTCGATATGGACGCATGGGAGGAGCTTGTGCCATACATCCTCAGACTACGCATTGTGACCTGAACGTCCGTGAGTTGAGCGTTCGAGTGTCATTGGAAACCCCAGCTCACCAGGTGAGAAACATATAGCTGCTGGGCGCTAATCGGATAGTAGAAGTTGGAATCCCAACGCTAGGACTGTTTTCACAGATTTTATTTTAGGGATATGAAGGACAGACGAAATTGTTTGAGTGAGCGGTAGCATTGAGTGGCCGTGGGAACGTAGATATCATACCACGTGTTCGAGGATAGTCCCAATTGAATTTCAAAAGCATTTGACTTTCCACCTCCAGACAACCATTACAGACTGCTGTATGGCGGTGAGCAATACGATGCATCTCTATCTCGCTGAAAACTGATTTTTTTGGTCACAGAATGATGAATCTCCCATCCAGATAGTACTTCAAGCATACCGCAGACTCACTCATGCCGAACTCATTCTTTTCCTCAAAGTACGAAACCTCCCCACATCTGGCACCGATGGCGAACTTGCTTCTCGACTAGCAAATCACGACTTTCATGTGTATCATTTCTCGAGCAGTAATCATGCGCAGCAGGCTGCAGACGCCGCTCCACAGCCGTCCTTGAGGCAGTTCCAAAAAGCTCGCCAGTCAATGACTCCCGATCTTCCTGTCGAGATTATCGCAGACATTATGGATCATATTGGAGATTGGGAGCTCTCTCAGGCAGTCGGGGTCCCTACATCCACGCCTCGTCCATTAGAATGGTCTCGTGCGTCATCCATGGATCATGCAATCATGACGGGCTATCTCCCCCTCATCCGTGCTGCAGGGCCCGTCTCAAATCCACCAACTACCATCGGCGCAGATCTTATCGTACGTTTTGAATACATCAACATTCTCGAATTCCTTCTATCGCAGCATCGCGACATCTTCCTTTCTATTTTCAAAGATGACTTCATACCGATAAAGGCATCTCACTACGGACGGACTTCGGTTCTGTCGTGGTGGAAACACGGCTTCGAACAACATCCTGACCTAGTCCCACGACCAAAACCTGGCTCCATTGCCGAGGCTATAGATGGCGCGTCGCGCAATGGCCAAGTGACATCCTTGGACTGGTGGATCAATTCCGGCCTTCCGTTAGAATATACAGAGACTGCTCTGGAGTATGCTAGCGCGAAGAACCGGATCGCTGTTCTGGAGTGGTGGAAAAGGCAGAATCAACTCACTGGGCTTCCACTCAAGATCGGTCGCGTAATGGATATGGCTAGCACAGCTGGTCATGTCGAAGCCCTAGAGTGGTGGGCAACTTCGCAGTTCGAACCAAAATACGATCGCCATGCCCTGCAGCATGCGAGCTGCCACGGCAAAATCGAGGTGCTGCAATGGTGGTTAGGCAGTGGCATGCAGCTCATCTTCGACCAGGACGCGCTGACGGGTGCTACTCGACATAACAGGCCAGAAGTCCTGGAATGGTGGAATAACTCAGGACTTCCCATTCAGTATCGGATGTGTGATGTTGAGGAGGCTCTTGAAGACGCCATTGGCGGAGGCGAGAAGGCCAGGCAATGGTGGAAGACAAAAGGAGTCGATTTCAATGCTAACGACAAGGAGTGGATGAAGCTGCAGAATCTAAACTAATGCCAATCAGTAAGCATTCTTTCTTCGCTGGGATCCTAGGGAAATATTAACCGCCATCGTATCGATTAGAGCTACTTCCCCGACCATCATATGGCTACACTATACATTACACGCACACATCGCATCGCTAATCCGGGAACCTCTCCGATGCTTTTCAACCTATACATCTGACTGCGTCGATATCCTATATTCGCGATTCACCATAGAGGATAATCTTGGTCACCACTCTTTCGCATACCCGCTGCAGAGTTGCGTCAGTGACAGCACAAGCTCCAAGGAGCTATCTCTGACGTCCGTGGGAGGATACGCTCTCTGATATTTCGGTATGGACGTGCCTAGGTTGTTACGCTGTTAACATTAATGACCAAATGGATTGTTCGGATCTCTTCTCTCACCTAAGCGAAACCGTCTCCTCAGTCAAAGGATCATGGCGTCTTCCTTCCATTCACGCTGTCTCGCGGCGATATCCCAAGCCCGGACACTCTCCCTTTGCACGTAACCATAGTCCCACACCGCGTCATCATCAGCCCCAGCAAGGACCGGCGAAGATTCAAAGGCCACTCTGATCGTCTCGCCCTGCAGCTCTCCGCTGGTCGCCCACTCCAGGAAGTCATTCTTCCCCGACCTGGACGTTGTGCAAACGACGGTCCCTTCGTATATCGGCCCACTCGCCTCGTCCAACAGCGGAAATGCGAAAAATGCCAGATTGGGCATCAACGCGAACGGGACGCTGCGTATCCAATACGGAAGGCTTTGTTCTGTGGACGATTGCCCCTCGCCGTGATAGGGAATCCAGAGAGCCAAGTGCGTGATCTGACGCAGGAACGCTAGGCTTTCGTTGCTGGAGGTTAATGGGGACCATCGCCAATGTATGCCCGACAACACGAGTTGTCGACAACTCCAATCCACCGAAGAATCCATGGCTGCACTCCCCACTCCATTATATAGCAGATGCGACGAGTGAAAACTCAACCCAAGGCAGTCTACACCCTGAATGATGTCCCAAAGCGCGCGGTAATCTATCGTGTCCTCTGGGGACTGCTCGACGAGGCTCTCCCATACTCCGGTAGCCCAAAATCTACGCACCAGTTTGGTGTAGTCGAGCATCAACCGGGAATTATACTGTTTTCGGTGTCGCTGCAGATGCAAAGACCAGATGAACGATTGGAGGTGTGCTGTTGTATTGAGAGCGACGGTGTGGAGGAGGTGCGGCATGCTCATATGGTACATGAGCTGAGATGTGGAGGCCAGAGCTCGCGCCGTGGAATAATTTGGGCGGGGGCAGTCCAGTCGAACGGACGTTGGTTGCGGATAGGCCGCGTAGCTTATGATCTCGAGTGCCAGCTCCACCGAAAGCCTTGCGAAAGGGAATGGCTCACTGGTGGACATGATAGCGAGGGGCAAGTCGTCTTCAGACATTGGGGTTTGGTAGCAGCCTTCACGCAACTTTCCCCGCTCCTTTTATCCGGAGGAAGACAAGGCTGCAAGCGTGGCATCGAAGCACTGGAATGGAGATCCTGGGCGTTGCTGCCCGATTCCCCACTCTGTGATCGTGGTATTGTTGTGGACTTGGAGACGACAAGCATATACGTACTTACCTCCCACGAGGGCAATCTTCAAACAACAAACAATGAACATTGTACGACCAAAAGGGAAGTTGTTCATGAGGATCCTTCACAACTTTGATCTTTCCGGGGACACTTTGTCATTGTTCTCCATTCCGCCAGACACACTGCAAGTAAAACTCTCATCATGTCCAGGAAGCCCGGACGATACATTTGCGACGAGGATCAGAGGGATACTTGGTCAATACCTCCTGCTCAGTTGTGAACTAGTATGAGCAGGACATAGAAGGACGTACATTAAAGCACTTACGCTCTACACATGACTCAGATCGTGACCAGAAACTTTTTTGGAGCAGTACATGTAGTTGAGCAGTAGGTTACACCGTACAGCATAAACCGAGTAAACAGGGGTAGTTTGCTCGTGATTGTCAACGGCTCCGTCGATTTCTTTTCTAGACGGTGATCATGTGCAGCATGAGGGCCGGTGCGTCAGGCTGGCAGGTTCAATGTTCACTTGCACCAACTACAACTGGTCAATCTCGACTATGAATGACTCAGTGCTCAGACTCGAGATCGTCCGTCGACGTCCTGCGCACCGCCTTTCCAGAGCTCTTGTCGCGACTCGTCACATCGAATTTTGTCCTTGCAGACGCATTGGGACCGCACAGTCAGTGCCTCAGAGGCTTTTAACCTGTTCCGTCTTTTCCGCCATTCTACTCTCTGGCTAGTCTCGGACCAGACTCTCACGGTATTTCCATCCATAAA
>CEMG01176857.1:0-10238 GCA_001179705.1 Baeospora myosura
CACATAAGCCTCTTCGTTTGCACCCGAACCACCGAGTCCTGGAGTCTCCGATACAGGTTATGGCCGAACCGTGTCCTGGATACGGTTCGTCTAGCAGCTCCCCTATAGCTCTTGGTCGTGCTGCTACGAGCCACCACATCCCTCGTCCCCGGCATTCCCACGCGTCAGTCTACGTCCGGCCTCCCATTCGCTGCGACCGTCCCGCCACCAAAACCACGACATCCCACCAGACGCCGCTTGAAACAACCCCTGCCTCACTGCCAATGCCATCCAGCGACTCCGCCCGTCCGCCCTCGTACCTCAGCGCTTCAGCGCTCAGCCTCTTCCACCATCCTCAAGCTCAAGCTCAAGACCCGTAGCCCTTGCTCTTCAACTGGCCGCCTGCCTTGGTTTCAACTCGTGATATCCGCCGACGATTGCAAGAGAAGGTGTCCTACGTTCGGGACGGGGTTTGGTTGAGTTTTGGGTGTGGGGTCGAATGAACTGGGTCGATGTTTCATCGCGGCATCGTCTGCCACGGAGTCAGAAATCCAGAGGTACGGTGCACTGCGATCTACTATCTCCTCCTTTACTGACGTCGTCTTCGACTTTGCAGTGTCATTACCTTTCCTTTCTCAATGAAATGCCTACACTGTGTAGACGACGCCTTGCATGTACTTATCTACTCCCATTCCAATACATCTGTCCTCAGTCACCCACGTTGTCACAAACTCCTTCGCTCGCGAGATGCCTAAGAATAAGAAGCAAGGACACTGCGAGCACTATACCTCAAGATAGCATCAGATAGGCTTCGTAACTCCTGCAACGACGCACC
Source organism: Baeospora myosura (assembly GCA_001179705.1). Taxonomy (NCBI): domain Eukaryota; kingdom Fungi; phylum Basidiomycota; class Agaricomycetes; order Agaricales; genus Baeospora; species Baeospora myosura. The sequence goes on from CEMG01176857.1 coordinate 815, forward strand.
ACCCTCGCAATCAAGTCATACGGCACTCACCGTGCCTTACTTCTCTCAGCTATCAAATTCATCCAAGCCGCCGTAATTCCCTCAATACGAAGGATCGTCGACGTGTAGCAGACGCATAGATGAGATTAGACGTGGAATCGAAGTAGACGTGAAATTGGAATTGGGAGTGGAGTATAGGACAATAAGAGGTACGTGGCCTACATCGTCCACCCACCTTCGTTCGCTCACTGATGTTTCCTGTACAGATTCGCTCGATACACGCGCGACTCGAAGCAACATACCACGGATACACGACTGCACGGATTTGAAGGCATGACTCGGAACCCATGGCCTCTGAACGCATGAATGCTCTTCGAAAGTTCAAACTCGTTAACACATCTCAACCTATTCAGCGCATCTCAACCTGCAACAACTTACGACTCCAAGCCTCCGGCGCGCACCTCCATGTCGATACAACGAAGTCGCGGAGACGCACATTGATATTCGAAAGCATTCTGATTATCGATCCGACTCGATTGCGGTCACTACGACTGAGACCACTACGACTGACACGACCTCAACGTTGAGGTGAAGTTGATGTAGAGGTGGGGTTGATGTAGACTCGGAGGATACGCGTATCTGAGGTATGTGCGTTTCGTGCAGCCTATCCTCGTTCGTTCACTAAAGTCTTCTCCTCTCCAGCTTCATTAAAGAGTTCAAATCTACGCGCATAATCAACCAGACACATGCTGTCACCTTTATTCTGAAAGAGGGTGACATCGACAATGATAAGTACTGATAACGATACGATATGAAGAGATGAATCACACAGTGATCAGCTACATAAGACGACACAAGGTGATATAACAGACCGGACAACATAGGTACGAAACACAAATAAGGACTTACAGGACGAATCGCGGACGCGCGAAGGTATTGACGAAGGAACGAAGCTATTCACGAATAAACAAATCACGGACGGACCTCCACGCGAAGGTATGGTCAAAATCAATATATTGGGGTACCTCTACTCCACCTACGACAAACGCGACAACGCGATGGTAAAACGACATGGTACGATGGTACGATATACAGTCCACAACCTACTAGATCTACTGACTGGCTATCCGACTGACTTGATGGGCCACAGACAGCTAAAGCCTACGCTGCTCTATCTGATGCGAGGAACGAAGGGTCAGTACATCGGTAGTGGCTATCAGCATCCTTCGCGTGAGTACTGATATCTCATTCAACCAGTTTTCACCTTGCAACTGCGTTCATCTCGACGAAAGGGCTCAACACAAAGACACCTCATTCAAAGTGAGGTTGAGAGATGGTTGTGATATATATCGGGAGGGGGCTTGGATCTTGTAATTTCGAGCTTGGATTTGGACTTGAGGTAATTTTGACGTCTAGGATGATGGCTTATGGGATGTAAGTAACAGGAATCATAAGGAAATGATATGACCTACAAGAGGATGGCAGCGAAGACGACGTCACCACAGTAAGGACGTTTCCATGCGGCTCGTGGCGGCGGTCATTGTGAGGTCTTGGTGTCTTGGAATTCGTTATGTTTTAGGGAGCGGGAGTGGCGAAGAAACGACCTGTGAATGCAAGAAGGAGTGTGAGTCCACGATCGACTGACTGGTGTCTATTACTTACCGTGAACTAGATCTTGGTTTTTGTGTCAGTTTGTCTGTCTGAAGGAAGATTGAAGTTAGTGATAGGAAGTTGATGAACGCGACAATGAGGTTATGTACCTGGTGAGTCGTGTAGTCGATGTTCGGATCGTCGTGGTCTAGTGAAGAGTGCGTGGGTCAGTAATAGAATAGAATGAAAGGGCGGGTCAGTCAGTAAAGTAGGAACAGTCAGTAAAGTATCAATGTAAATATCACTGTGAAAAAGCAAATACGTCAAGAAGACATGATTAGACAAATCGGCGCGAAGCAACAAATGAGTGCACACATCAATGAGACACCATTAGACAAATTGGCGCGAAGCAATAAATGAGTGAATGCAATAATGAGACATGATCAGAAACAAATCGCAAAGCAACAAAAGTGATATCAAGCAGACGTCAGACAGAGAGAGAGAGAGAGAGAGAGAAAGAACATGATAAGAAACAAGAGAGGAAGCAACATCGAGACAGTAAATGGGGGCTCGTTGACACATTTATGGGTACACTGTCTGCATAGAACGACGTCAGCGACTTGGGCAGTGCTTGGGCGCAAAGCGACGCGACAAGCGGCATCACTGGGATCCCAATGGGCGGACTGGCGGGAGAGCTAGATGGGGATAGCTCATTAGCGAAACAGTATCTGTGAGCAGAGAGAAGGTGTACTAACCGCCATTGGGAGCGTCGAGAACAAAGATTCGACCTGTACCAGTGAGACGAGGTCTCAGTGGGCAATGGGAAGAGTGATGGGCGGACTGGCGGGATTCTTAGATGGGGATACACTATCAGCTAAACAGTCGCTGAAAGTAGGGAGAAGGTGTACTGACCGTCATTGGGAGTGTTGATGAGGGAGGTATCAACCGGTGTCGACGAGACGAGGTCATCGTCGACGATGTGGAGGTGAGGGAGAGAGAGTGAAGAGCGAGGTGTAGGATGGGAGAGCAATGCGCAAGGCATAGTATGAGGTGAGGCGAGACAAATGATAAATGAAGGGAACTGATACTGAACAACCCAGATTCAGTCCAGCTTATATACCCTATGCTATCTCCGGTAGGATAGCAAGGTAAAATAATCAAAAATAAAATAATCACGTACCATGAGGGAAAGCATGACGAACTGGACCCAGAACGAGGGACGCGACGGCTTTAGACTCCCGGTGCCTGCGCAGCATGTGAATCAGAACAAGGGATGATAAGGGACCCTTGATGCAGGTGACACGGAGCCAAGAGAAATTAACGACTCAACGGAAACAAGAAGGCTCGCTTAGCGGGTGGAATATTGGTGATTGCGCCGCCCGATCGTTTGAGGTTCAGACCGCTGCTGGATAGACAGTCTGTATACCTATATACATTTGTATGCTTGTGAATGTCAGAGTAGGATAATGTTCGTACGAGAACATGCCGTGAGTGAAGGGAAGTGAAAGGGCAGTGCGGGGGGAGTCAGCGAGGCGCGTACCGTAACATAGTCGGTATTATCACTCGCAGCCCTGTAACCATTCATTCAAGCGACGTAGAAACAGCTTGGCATGCTCTAGGCCAGAAGCAACGCGTTAGCTCCGGACTCTGAAACAGAAAGGAATTGTCAGGGAGAACATATCGCACGTAAATCCAATTGAATTGCAGTGAACAATTCTTTCTGATGCAATTGGACTTCCCATCGGTACGAGGCAGGTATGCGGGTACTGACAGAAGTAACAGCTGGTGTACCCAGTTATGGAAAAGGCGTACACATTTTTAAGGGTCCATCGGCGCGTGCGATAGGGAAGTGCGGAACCAGCGGGAAAGACGGTGACTTCGATGTGATTTGTGTACCTATTCCTAGCCGACGTACAACGGGAAAGATCCGAAGAGCGACCACGTAGGCATGGAAGCATTGGCAGTAATTGGCGTGGCATCCTTGGGATAGGATTAGGATAGACGCGTCAGTAACTTGTAAGGAGTGCGGAGAGAAAAAAAGGCTGTCCCCACTCGTACCCTCAGTTCAGTAGACCATAACTGATGAAAGTAGGCATTAAATGGAGTACAAGTTCTAAGAAATGAATGCAAGAAGCCCAGCCGCCAGCGCACCGCAGATGAGGCGGAGAGAGAGGGACTGGGCCGGTCAGGGTCCAAAGATTTCACATGCGCGAAAGCGCAAGTTCCAGAAACACCCACCCTAGAGTGACGTCGTGAGCAGGATCCAAACAAACCAGAATAATGGATACAGAGTACAAAGCAGAAGGAAACGCGCTCGAGCAGAATATTCGTCATGAAATAGTAGACCGTGGACCTGAACTTGATTGCGTACGCGCTGAGACCGATTCTCCGAGGTCAGCATCCTCCAGAAGGCATTGTCGACCTAAATGCATGTTGAAAAGAGTCTGAATAGATAGAAGTCAGTAGACATTGCGACAGAACACGGAAACACGAACGATTGCATTGAAGTCCGATAGCAAGGTGCGAGTTGATGATTTCTGAACATGGTGAGATTGCTCGCCGATTAAATCCTTTCGAGACTCATCATTGCATCCTATCAACGACTACTGGAGGTTGAAAGTATAAGATCAAGTAGAGATGATTTTACTTCAGTGACATGAACGATCGCGTTGGTCTCATAAGTATTGCGAAGCGTGAAGTACCTGAAAAAATAAGTTGTGAATATATAAGACAGCGAACTCACCCAGTAGTTAGCCAAATCATCCTCGATATCTTAGGGCAATCGACGTATCAATTGCATTCGAGGTCGTACGAGACACCTTTAAATGGAGTTGGACGTCAAGGTTTGAGTTGAAGAAGAGGTGTGTCACAGATTTCCCGGTTTGTGACGGTGACTGTTTTACTCTTACCTTCCTACCACCATCCTCCTCCTCACGTTTCACACTCAGATGAACGTCTTTCTCGCACTTCAGATGGGCTTTTGGGTCATTGATTATACGATCTTTGTCTATAGTGGTGAGTGCCAGCGGATGATTCTGCGAACTCGCCAAATTCTTCGCTATCTTCAATTTTCATCAGTGACAACACAAGCTGTAAAATGAATTCGACTCGCCTCGCTTCGACTTCCATCAATATATGCTTCAAGGACTCGAAGGCCCGGAGACCACGATATAGTAAAGGCAAGTTCATGTCTTGACTTCTATACAGATGTCATGGATCTACGACAGAAGATGAGGTATCTTCAGTCGTGAATGAAGGTGCGTCAATTACCTTCTCAAATCAACGTAGCAATCGTCTCGCACAGGCTGTTTTGCAGCGTCTAGCCAGGTCGAAGTATGATGCCACTCACGACACCATGGATTTCGACGTGGATCTGTAGAGCTCTTTGTGAGACTCGGAGACTAATAAATTCGTCCGTCAGACTTCCGCAAGTAACCCGCATGGTCAATGCTCACGTTGTTTAGTAGGATATCACCTCGATCGACAGATTGTGGTTTCACGGAGTTGATGTAGAGCTTTTTGTGAGACTCCGAGTCTAGTAGATTCGCTCGTCAGACTTTCGTAAGCATATTTCCCGTACCTCTCATAGTCAATGCTCACATTGTTTAGTAGGATATTACCTCAATCGACGAATTGTGGTTTCACGGAGTTGATAAACTCTTGCAGTTTGACAGGTATGCATGTGCAAGGTATCATATCTTCTGTCCGCCACGCACGCACTGTCAAGTCTTTCTGTGGCCGCGGCCAGAGCTCAATGAACCAGGAAGATGTCATTCTGCGCAGGATCATAGTACCTCAAAGCTCACGGTATGTTCACAAATCCCTTTTCTATGTGATAAGGACTCACATATCCTTCTCAAGACCTCTGCACGCCAAATTCAAACTTGATTCACTTTCTACGGGGTAATTTGCGGACTGTTAGATGTATGTCTACTATGTTGCTTAAACATGGTAAGTTGTGTGATGCGCTCAATGCACGAAAGCGCAGTCGTCCCTCCAGACGTGACTCGAATCTCGAGCCCACATCTACAGACATCGAAGGTGAGTGAATGATTAACTTGAGACTTGGCACTGACCTCTTATTACACGCACATGGATAGAAAGTACACCCTCATCGTAGAATCATCTTCTCAGCCATGTGCGAGCGAGTTTTCAAACGAGGGTGCTGCGACAAATGTTGAGTAGTGTATGAGTCTGTGCAACCTGATCATACCCGTCGTGTCTTACTCATGGGCGGAGAGCGACAAGTGTGACATCGAGGGTTCTACGAGAGAGCCATTGACGTCTCCTACTACTATACTACTAGCAAGTGGGTCTTCATTGGATCGCCCGACGCCAACCGAGAGTATGACATCGTGTAAGTTCACAGTATACAAGAGTCAGACAATACTCACCTAGATCGGTCAATCCGGTGCGAGCTCGCCATCGTTTCAGTGACGGTAGTACAAGGAGGAAGGAGTAGAATGGGGGGGAAAGTAAGGTGCGTAACCTTTCCACTCTTCGTGCTGACAATTCGATGCAGGATCGCAGTATTGGTGCCGAAGCTTACCGAGACCGCTGCGATCCAATATATCAAAAAAAAAATCAATAATCTTCTCGACGTTCGGCAGTAACTGACCGCGCACTGTGGCACCCTTGATAGGCTAACCGTGCAGATCGAGATTGTGAAGCTGACACGTGCAGTGCTCTGTGGACCGGGAAGAACGATACCATTGAGCACGCAACTAATCTTTCCTCAGTTCCATCTTGTCTTCATTTGAGCATCTTGAACTCTCAGAGAACCTTGAGCACAGTCTGAAGGCATTCCGTGAAACTTCACTTCGGCATTGAATCAAACATATTGAGCTATCACACAGGACCCTGACGGCTAGCGGTGGGTTTCGCTTGGTATCACAAGTTCCGAATTGTCCGGGACATTGGAATTTCTCCATCGGCTATCAACTGTGTGGGTCATCACTCTCAATATCACAACAGAATACTTTCCAGGAGACAACAGGGACTAGTGTCTCCTAGCCTCCGTTGTCTCCTGGAAGGCAACTTGCTGTAAACTCAGTGGAACGAACTGGAATTTTGGATACTCCTAATGTAAAGTAGAGTGATCGACATGTAAGATGGAAGGTGCTACCCTGAGGTACCTAAGCAGCCAAGCGAAGAAGCTTCTGGACATATTAGAGGTTATTCAGAGCTTGATGTGCATGTGCATAGGTAACCGCTTATCAGCTCTGGTTACAGTTTGAGCTAGTCGGGCCGTCGGTTCTGCACATCAAGTCATAAACACTGCAAAGCATCAGGAAAGTATAAGAGCTAGAAATTTTGGACATGCCATCATACCGTCTTTCACTTTCCCTGCCCCCATTATGCCCCTCCACGATATCAATCTTGTCCGACTCGGTCTACTCAGTGCATCCCACTCACTGTGAATGACTGCCTCCATCGCCGTCGATGTCGATGTCATCGTCGGCCGAAGAAGTGGAGGTCAAGGAGGTGATGTCCCGATATGGTTGGGTTGTCGAGGCCCTCGCCAAACACCGCGTTGAAGGTAAACAACATCCACGTCGCTGCTTTCTTCTTTGCTCACATCTCGTCCAACATCCAGTCACCTCTCTTGCATCCTTTCCTCCCGTCCGCCCGCATTTCGCCTACCTAGTGCGTTCTCGACGCAAATCACTTCCGATTTCGTGACCACGATGGCAGAAGGATGCCTGAATCTTTGCAATGACCTCCGAGGCGTGGTTTTCAGTGCGTAAGCTGTCAAATCCTGGTCGTATCTATTCCATGGTTTCTAACATGTCTCGCGTAGCTCTCGGCTAATTTCTCGAGAAAAACGGCGTCAATTTTCAAGGGTCCAAGCCCGGCGGCGAGCCAAATTACAACGCCCTTACAATGAACACCTCGAATCCAAGGGCAGCGCTTGCGCTGCCGTATTCTTGTAAGCTTAATATCTGTCATTCATTTCACAATGTCTAACACATCGCTTAGCAAATGCTCATTTTTACACCTTTTGTACGCCCAAATTCCTGGGGTCCAAGCCTCGCGGCGAGCGACTTCAAAAGTGCCCAGGATGATCTATTCGGAGACATAGTCAGCGCTTGCGCTGACGTTCCTTTCTGTATGTCAGGTCTACCTCATGCGGGGCACAAATTGACTCATCTCGTCCGCTTAGCTCACTCGCCAAAACGCTGTTTTCAACACTAAAACGCGTCCGGATTCTGGGGGTCCAAGCCCCACGGCGAGTGAAGCCACATGCCCGGCCATGAATGCTTCGTCGTCCCTGGCAGCGCGTGCGCCGCCGTTCCCCCCAATCTTGCTCGCCGACGTTACGCTGACGGCCATACGGGGAGGAAGACTTGTTGCTGCGGGAATCAGGATGTGTGTTATGAAACGAGCTTGGTACGTTCGGTTTGTTCTTTCTGTTCTTCGTTTGACTCATTATGTACTACTACAGGCACTGCATACACGCTGAATTTTAAGCATTACGGGCCTCCCTATGGCGCCCCCACAACTCGGCGCAATGTATCGTCAGTTGGCGAACGTTGTCACTCGCCCGTCTCTCTTTACTCTCCCGACACCCCCGAGGCACTCTCTCGTCGGCTTGCGAACGCCATCGTGCCCCCCACCCACCCAGAGCAGCACATCGTCGGCGGGCGAACACGTCACACCCTAACTCAATGTTCTTCTAATGCCCATTACATACACCCTCCCGTACCTCCCCGATGCCCCGACCCAATGTATCGTCGGCTGGCGAACGCTTTCAATCCACCTCCGTGACCTTTGGCGCTTCCTATGACGAACCTACCACGCACTCAACTACCCCCGCCACAATATATCGTCACCTCGCAATCGCTATTGTGCGCACTGCCCTCCCGCCCATCCCCTCCGATCTATATCGAGAGCTGGCGAGAGCGTCATCGTGACGTACTCACGGCCTTCAAATCACATCCATCCCTCCTCCTTCCTCTCCACGCACGTCGACCATCTGTATCGGCAGCAGGCGCGCGAGGTCGCAGCGACCTCCCTCGGCATCTCCCGCCGATACCATGGCCGATTCGCCCTCCCATAGGCTATCCCTTGACGTACCTCAAGTGTCTAGATCAACATCTGGTGACCCTCACGCACCCACCCCGTCTACATAGACTTTCCCCCTCGACGTCCGGCGGCGAGTTCACGGTGCAAGCCCTATGCCCTCCCTATGACCGCGCGACGTACCGCCATCACAACCTACCCTATCTCCACACAACCACCGCCATTCCTCCGAGGTCATCGATGACAGCCCTACCCGTGGGCACCCCTGGCAACCTTGGCCTCCAACACCGACAGCTTCTTTCACGTATCTACGTCGGTGTCCGCTGACTGACATCACAGCACTTGCATAGTCATCGGTAAGTCAGGTTTTGCATCCTGTCGCCGTAACGATTACTTACCCTGTTCATTCAGGCAGTCTTCATGCATATCACAGTCATCTCGACGTGCCGATCTTCAAGTTTCCGTAACGTCTTCAAGTTGTCTTCCCCGTCTTTCGGTATGTTTCATATATGATGTCTTTGGTTTTCTAATCACTGACATGTTCTTGCCCGTATAGCTTGAATACGACTTGTACGCCTTTCTCTCGACTCACCACCTTCCTCTTGGATATGGTAAGTTCTGCTGCGCTTGCCCTGCGTGATTCCGTACTGATTTCATTCCTGCGATAGTGTCTTTCCTGCACGCAACGCCATCGCGACCGGCCCTCAACCACGGGAGACTTTACGCACAAGCAGCTCCCTTCGCACGCACAAGTCTTTTACGGTCAGTTTGATTGTATGCGCTTTACTGACTCTGCATACATGAACGTAAGTCCAAGTTCACCCTCGTGAGG
>CEMG01176866.1:0-11315 GCA_001179705.1 Baeospora myosura
AGCAAGCTCCTTACCCATTAAGTCTCTCCCCTTATCTTTTCACTATCTTTTACCCTTCTCGTGATTGGAGCGTTTTGTTGCACGCTCGAGCTATGCCCGAACCGCGTGTTTTTTAAGCGACTACAGGTTTTACAGCTCTTACTATTCTACGACTGCGAGCTTTCGCTTTCTTATTTCTCTTTCTTTCGTATCCTAAAGGCTCTCACTGTTCTAGTACAGATCATGACTGGCGGAAGGAAAACAGCTAACAGCGGTGGAACCGGGATACCGCCGTCGCAGCCGACTACCGCTACTCGTGGAAGAACTCACCAACGTGGTGCCGCGGTCTCTCATTCGCAGAATGGCAGCTCGTCTGCCCCTACTCCTGGTCCTACTACTCGCAAGGCCACGGTCACCACCTCTGCCTCCGCTCAGTCTACGCCGATTAGACCGACTTTCGGAAAAGTTCCTGTCACTCCGAAAATCGGCGATCCTAAAGCTGCCACAGTAGGGGCTCTCGACTCGTCTCGCCGAAGCAATCGATCCCCGACTATTGAGGATGTAGATGACGAAGACGAGGAAGAGGAAAGGCGTAGCAACAACTCTCTTCCTTCTAACCATCCATCCATCTTAATCGATGCAGATGAGATGGAGGACGAAGATGGAAGTGCGAAAGCCCCCTTTCCTCCTTTTACGAATGCTACATCCAAGAAGTCGCAAGAGCAGTCGAAGGGATTAGCAGCGGACAAGAGACCTAGAACCGAGCGCTCGAGAACTGCCTCTACTCGATCCCGTTCGCCGTCGCGAAGTTCCCGACATCGATCTGCCTCGAGAAACACCCCATCTCCCGATCTTCTCTATCCCCTTCTTTTTACAAAAGCTGGACGACATCTCGGTATTCGAATCGAACCCCTAGAAGCCTCGGTGGTCAACTATCATGGCGCTTACGACCCCATTACAGACATAGACCCTCTACTGCCGTACGGCGCTAGAGATGGTGAGCTCCCCGGTAGATCACTGGAGGATGCTATCCTCCTACGAGATATAGTCATTCGATGGGAAACGAGACACCTCCTCATAGACTGGAACTCCATGGAAGGCGCGCTCTCGGAGATTCTCGAGTACGAACTTACTCGAGCCGATTTAGTTCCCTGTCCGGTTGTTGTTGGGCAGCTATCCAAGTTCCACGTTAACCCTAATCACCTCCGGGGTTTAGGACATATCGTTATCGCCGCGACTCAGATACTCACGGGTTTGAATCGACTGTTCGACCGTTCGTCGAAGGACGTCTACGTCGTGGACCCCGATTACAAGCTCACTCGACTCCTTGAGAGCGACCTCTCCATGTCGGAACTCTTGATAGCTAGCATCACCTTGCAGCATAGACTCCTCAGCGCGAAGACTCGAATTAAGGCGTTCCTCTATGCCATACGCGCCGCCTACGACATGGTAATGGAGGACGGAGAATCAACTACTGCTTCCCTGGAGGATTCTACCGTCATGAGCGCTCGAGAATCGTTCGGAAGGCGATCCCCTCGCACCGAGTTGGGCAAGCTCCTCATGCGCCCCGACTACGAAGCTTTAGCCGCTACCATTCTGGGATCCAGACCCACTATCGACCGGTTGGTATCGGGCGCTATAAGTCAGGGGGCTACCGAACACGAAGCGTACTACCGTCCCCCGCGAGCTCTAATATTTCGAACAGATAAAATCCTGTATGATCCGGCGAAGGCTAAGACCAAGGCTTTCACTGCTGAAGTTCGAAATACCCGATTCCAATCCCCGGTAGTGACGGGCGAGCGAGAGGCTGAACCGCCTAGCGCTTCTGCATTCTCGCGCGTTACTGACACTGGGGGGCCATCGTGGTTGCGTCCTACTGGCACCGGCTCGGTGGCTCAGCCTAGATTCGCTCCGGGCGTCATTCCTGTGAGCCACTTCGCCTCGGCTAGTCAAGGGCAAATTAATCCCGGCGCTGGAACGGGAAAGGCACCGGGGGGCGGACCTCCTCCTGGTGATGACGGAGAAGGAGAGGCGACTGGATCATCGAACTTTCGCAGCCCGTTCAGTGCTGGTACAGGGGGAGGAACTGGTAATGGCGATGGAGGTAATAGCGGTGGAGGCGGTGGAGGCAACGGTGGTAGTGGCTATGGGGGAGGCGGATACTTCATTGATCCTGATGAATGGCAGCTGAACCGGAAGCTAGCCATGTCAGTTATGCCGAAGTGGGATGGCGATGGCGAGACCGCCATAGACTACTTCTCTGGGATGAATGAGTTAGCCAGACTTGGTGCGCATGTCCGCTCGGCGATGGCGCAATTAGCCCCCTTGCTGTGGACCCGGACGGCCAAGTCATGGTGGGAGACTCTTCCCGAGACGGACAAAACGTGGTGTTCTAAGTCGTGGGAACGACTCTAAGCTGTTCTGCGGTATCACTTCTTGGACGAGAAGTGGATCCGAGAAAGAACTCTCCAGTTCGACGACATGAAATTCCGTCAAAGAGGCCATGAACGAGAAAGTCCAACGCCGCGCTCGTCTTCATGTCTTCCTTTACCCGGCTGAGGAAGATGGGGCCACTGTCGTTGCTCGTCTTATCCAGAAACAACCCTTCCAATGGCGCGACCGGATCAACGAGACAAAATGCCCCAATATTCTCATGCTCATGTATCACGTCAGACAGGAGGAGGATTCTTTACTATCTCTCTGGGTCATAACCAGACAGCTCGAGAGAACCCGTAACGTGATTGGCCACGGTTACAACAAGCCCGGCAATTCCAATCGTGACAGGCAGGCGGACTTGGTAGACCTCGCTTCGGAAGAGGAAGGGATGCTCGGAGAGGGCGATGAATCCGAGCACGAAGCAGAAGCGCACTATGCTTCTGATCGCTCGCGTAAAGTCAAGAGCAATTCTTCACGACCAGGTTCTCGTCGACGTTCCCCTGTCCCGCAATCGGATTGGCCTAAAGGACAGACTTATAAGGGTCATTCCTTCGATAGGGACGACTCTAAAGTCAGCCTTCGCACTCCGCCAGGAGACTGCTATATTTGCTCTAGCCCTAAACATTTCGCCCGTGAATGCCCTCATTATGGACGTTGGCAGGCGCTTCGGAATGCTCACCTCATAGAGGTAGATTTAGATCCTTCTTTGGAAGAAGCCGATGATAGAATGTACATTAACGTTCTCACTGAATTACAAGCAGCTTCGTCCCTTTTGTCTGGTCCTTCTTCTCTAAGAATGAAAGCGCGCGCGGCGGCCTCTGACGCTGCTAAGCTGCACCTAGGTGCCTCATTCTATTCCGCCAATCGCAACATTCGCCGCCGGTGGGCAGTTGAAAAATTGAAGGCTTCAAAGGCTCCGACGACGAGGGCTTATTCGAGTAATGACCCCTCTAATCGACGAGCCTCTCGGATGCGTAAATTCCATCCGTCCCTCAAAGCGCGCAAGAGGACGAACGCTTTTGCTGCGGAGACTGCGACCGCAGCTGCGCCTGCCGAGACCGTGACCTTCCCGTCTGCAGCCTCTCCGATTGGGAAGAAGATTATACGAATCCCCAAGCGACGTTCTTATCCCGACGGCTTTGGATCGCTAGGTGTGAAAGCCCTGCACTTCAAAGCCTTCGTAGGAGATCTAGACGCTGCTGCTATCCAAGCGCGACTGGATTCGGGAGCGGACATTACTCTGATGTCTGAGGACTACTGGAAATCGCTGCCAGACGCTCCCGTCCCCAAGGAAGGCTTGCGTATCAAGCTTTACCATCTTACGGGGCACGCCAAAGTATTGGGATATGTTAAAATGCCTATATTCGCTGAAACTACTGATGGTCAAGTGGTATGTTTCGAGATGGAAGCTTACGTCGTAAAGAACATGAGAGTCCCTTTACTGCTGGGAGAAGACTTCCAATCAACCTATGAGCTAGGCCTTCGACGTTACGCGAGTGGCAAGTCGGAAGTCCTTATAGGACGAACAGATCGTACAATACCTGCCTCGTCACCCATTGCTGTGGTTAAATGCCATTATATATGGATTAATCCACCAATCCTTATGGCAAATTCGCGGATTTATCCACAGGCCCAGATGGCATCACAATGTGGATCCTTCCACATCCCGCACTTTTTGACCCAAAAGGCCATGTATACATCCACGTCAGGCCCAATATGGATAAATGGCAGTATTCTGCTTGTATTTTGCTGCCCTTGGATTAATACACATATTGTACCCTAATATTTAAGAATATAATTATATTGTTATGCCTAAAGCGGATGTACGAGCTGTGGATCTATGCTGCCCGACGCACGGACCAAACCAACCAAACCAGCCGAATAGCTCGCGGCGGCATCATCCGTCCTCCTCGTCACTGCAGTCTACGTCCGCAGCGAGCGCCTCTACTGTCGCATCCAATCCCCCCCCATCCCGCTCCGCCGGCCCTGACGCCCCAGCCTTACCTCTCCTTCCTTTTGCGGGGCGATTTGGGTTGTCCCATAGGCTGTTAAAGTGGGCCAGCAGTTGCCGCTGCACTGCNNNCTGCTCCAATGCGTACCCACGCACACCCTCCTCCATCGCGGGGTCCAATCCCGACCAAGGTGCGCCACGCGCCTCCCACCATGCCGCCTTCCACTCCAGCGTTACCTTGACGCGTCGCATCTCCTCCTTCAGAAGCAGCACCTCCTCTCGCCATCGCATCTGTCGCGCCCTACCCTTTGCCCATTCGACACGCAATGCTAGAGTAAACGAGATCAGAATATTTTCTTATCCAGACGTGTAGGGACGTGGCTTGCGCACCTTCATTCAGTTGGACATCCTCCCCTTCACCCACCGCACTCGACACCGTCCAGATCCACGAAGTGGTCTTCAGACCCTCGCCGACGTAAGGTGCCGCTACGCTGGCCAGTGTCTTCTTCTTTTTTGCAGCCGGAGCGTCGGCGTCGTCGTCGTCGATCAACTCATCCTCTCGGCCAGCCATTCGCATGTCGGATGAATGGAGTACTCGAAGGTCGCGCTCCCAATCGCCCCCAGGGTCCAGTGCCGCGAGCGCCTTGCGGGATGAATTGTACTTGTCCTTTGTGCTCTCCATCTTCTGCTTCAGTCGTTGGATAGCCACGCCAAATCGTGTATTCGCCTTTTGTCCCGTGAGATTTCGATTGCGAAAGGTTAGCATCGATGAACGACCACGTAGAAGCATCCGGATGCTGTCCAAGCAATCGTTGCACTGGGCGCGCCGCAACCTGATTTCCATGTCAGCGAGCCCCTCATGACACCCACGCTCCAACGAAAGATCGTCGAGCTGCGACGGCATCCAGAGGATAAGATCCTCGGGCTGTTCATCGCGCACGGGAGACGCGGCAATTTTCTGTGATGCGGCGGGGATGTAGATCGACTGGAGCTCGCGAAAGAGTCGGATACGCTTATGTAGTTGAATACGACGTTGCTGCAGGTTGATTGCTTCGTGTGTTGTCATTTCCGGATTGCTCGCCTCGGCCGCGATACGACGTCTGTTCCGATTTGTGAGTGCGCAGAATTGGACGGCAAAGACGTGCACACTTACTGTGTTTCTTCGAGAACTAGACCCATCTCTAGAAAGGCACCGGGGCCCGTCTCGTGTAAAACGACCCCACCCAGTTTCAGAGATTCAAGTTCTTCGTCGGCAAGTTGTTTTTTGACCTCGTCCTCAGACATATCTGTTAAACGTAGATTTAGTGTTTGTATCTCAACCTCGACCCAAAACAGGGAAACTACATACGAATCTTTACACTCGCATAGGGATTTGGCTTCGTGTTGTCGCCCTCCCATTCCATGATCATCGCCGTCCAATCCTTCTCGTATTTTGGGTCCGGAAGGGCCTCGGTGAACGCCGTGTGTGCCTGGATGTGACGTTCCTCCTGCACGATCGCAAGGATCAATCGAGTGAGAAAAAGACCCCCTAAAGACTCATAAGCATCATCCAAGCCGCGAGAAGCATTGAAAACTCACCCAAACCCACGTACTTTCTCCAATTGTGGTGCCCGAAATGGTCGTCGTACGTATCGTGGCGACTACCCGGACCCATTTCCTTGGCGCTGCTCGCAATCTGATTTGCAGCTGGCCACACTCGCTCAATACCCTCTCCATCGTTTCGAGCTACAGGCTTGTAGTTGAGGGAGTGGGGTGCGTGGCATTCAATTTTGTGGCCCGGGAGATGACATTTTGGGATAGCGTAATCGAGCTTGATGTCGTCCGGGATATGGAGGCGAGAAGGGAGGTCCCGCATACGCTCTAGGAAGTGGATCTTCCATTGGCAGACGATGTCATAAGAAATTAGGATCCAGAGGACGAGGACCGGGAAAAGGGCGGATAGCACAACGAAGTCGGTGTTGCAGAACCTATGTTTGAAAATCATCAACGATGAGGAAACCTGTATAGGTTCAAAAAAGCGCACCTTTCCCCCTTCTGGAGGTCACCCACTCCGTTGGGTCTGACGAACTCGTGGCGAGCACATATAGCCACCACAATGCCAGTGCTCCGCAGTCCAGTCGTGCTCTTGGTCTCCGCGTTGGCCATCGTCGCAAAACTGCTGCATGTGCTGATCTGCAGCAGGCATCAGAACATCATCCTGAAGGAGAAAGCACATCACTCACATCCTTCTGGGTTGCTGAGTTCATTATATGTTGACGATACTCCTCTGACGGCACAAAGAATGCCAGCCCAGTGTGAAGACCCGGATCTTTCGCGTCACTGGACCTGATCAGGTTCTTTGCACGGAAATTGGCGTCGACCGCGAGCATCAGCATATAAAGAAACCTGCAAATCGAATCAGTATCAGACGACACACGAGAGATCAAAAGTATGCGTACCTGATTGCAAGCGGAGCATCCTCCCAGCCTTCAGGCAAGTTGATCCCGGGAATTGGGCATGCCGGACATTGCAACGCCAATTCCCCAGGACCAGTCGTCTCAAGACCATTCATTACATTTCCACGTCCAGCGCGTTTCATCAGCTTCAAGTGCCGGTACTGGCGAACCATTCGCATCAGCTCCTTGTATCGAGGCTATGGAAGTTAAAATGAGTACGAGTTTGAAGTTTGTTGAGTTGAACAACGCACCTTGGGAACTTGAACACCGGTGTTGTCTGTCAGTCGCTCCAGCGTGTTATAATAGTCGTATGCGGGGATCTTTCCGGTCAGAGTGAGAATGTGGAACTGCTTCAAGAGACGATCTGTTGCACATGTCTGCGGCTGGTGAACGGTCGCCGGGTACCAGCCTGCGCGCAGTAGTTGCCTGCGTCGCGATATCCTGTCCGAACAATCACAAAAGTCCACGGAAACAAGATGTATTCCATTGGTGTCCATTATAGTGAAATCGGCAACACCAGGGGAAGGCTGGGGGCAGCGGAGGTCCATGTGGCCCAGCTGATACCTCAGTCCCATTGTTCGGAGGGTGATCTTCTCAAAAAAATGACCGTTCCACTTCTGCGGTTTGTTTCGTAAGTAAAGGGAAAGGATCAACGACACTAATAGCGCACCTTGATGAGGTGGAACGGCAGTCGCTGGTGACGCGCAACACAGCAAG
Source organism: Baeospora myosura (assembly GCA_001179705.1). Taxonomy (NCBI): domain Eukaryota; kingdom Fungi; phylum Basidiomycota; class Agaricomycetes; order Agaricales; genus Baeospora; species Baeospora myosura. The sequence continues at coordinate 7,519 of CEMG01176866.1, forward strand.
TGCGACACTCCATCAAAAACCCTGCACAATCATCACACCGATAAAGCGGACCCTCTTCAGCCCGCTCCCCTCCTGCTCCACATGTGCAACGTGTTACCAGGTGCGCGTCTCCGCGTCCTTCGAGACGGATGAACTCTTCGAGAAACTCTTGTCGATGGTCAGAAGACCATTCTTTCATCGGAGCATCCTAGCATTCAATTAGCACTCTTTGCATTCAAATGAGCGAAATGGGACCTCACTGAGGTCGGGTAGCGTTTTTTTGCCAATTTCGCTCCCACCGTGGGCGCAGCCATCTCATCTTCTTCCAAGTCGAAGGGGTTTTCATCCAGTATGGGCAACGGTGGATCATCGAAGTCGGCTTCATGGGTCGGCGGTACAGCGGCAGAGAATCGTTTCACAGGCGAACGTGGAGTTTCCAGCACTCGGCGGCCATCGCTGGACATGTGAATGGCCCTCGCTTGAGGAATGGCGACATCGTCTTCCACCTCCGAATCATCGTCACGTACACACTCCCAGGTAGTAGTTGTCCTGGGCATGGGTCAGGACGAGTGACAACGCGAGACCAGAGGCGGTAGACGTGTCCGTGAGCAGGGAGAGAACAGGTTGAAGTTGAAGTCACACGAACCGAATAGCGCCAATTGCACATTTATAAATAGACTACAAGAAATTACAAGAAAATTACAAGAAAATTACAAGAAAGACTATCTACGCAGAGCTATCAAAGCTAAGTACAAGATTGAGCAAGATGTTATTAAGGTTCAGATATCAAGATAGAGCAAGAGCAAGAAAGCACGTAGATAGCAAGTACAAGACAGCAAAAAAAAAGGAATTCACAATCATTCAATCGATGTGCGCTGGAGTTCGTTCTGCATCTTCCGCAAGAGGTCCTCCGCTCTCTGCTCAGCGGTCCACATGCCCATTTCTTCATCGTCCTCGACAGCGTGACGCGCAGCAGCCTCGGCCGCCGGCGATGAACGCGGCGGCAAGGCGTCGTCGCCCCATCCTGATCCCCCGCCCTCCGGCCGCCAGTGCGCGTCCTGCCAAGTAAAGTCCTTCCAACCCGGCTCCGACTGAGGAGGTTCCACTCCCCAGTCGTTTGGATCCCTGTCATCGTCACCTGCATCGCTGCCAGCCCTCCATGGATCCGCGGCACTGCCAGCATGACCCCACCTTCCAAGGTTAGGCTTCGTCTCGGACTTGACGAAAGCCAATGCCCACTTCTCCTCCTCAGCCTCGAGGACCTCCTGTTCCCATTCCAACGCATTGAAAATCCAAGCGTCCGCATCAGGAGAGGGAGGCGGGGTACAGGTGGGAGGACCGCGCATGAAGGTGTTGCAGTCGATTTCGGCACTCAGTATGTCATCGTCGTCGTCGTCTTCAATTGGTGCGTCGACACGTGCCTCGAGGTCCCTGATAAAACGATTGTATGATCGCCAACTTGCCCAAAGGAAGAGCATGTGGATTTGCTGTGATAGAGTAAGTCAGTGCACTGCGAGCTTATCAACGGGGCAGGGCTTACTTTCACAAGGGAATCCAAGACTATTTGGGAATGTTCGTCATCGATGAAGGTCATCTGGAGCGGCCAACGCTCCGTCCAGAGATCACGCATTTGCATGACAAATTCCTTCTGACGTTTTCCCAGCCGGGCCCAGTTAAAATCTCGGAGATGGGCGCGGATGAACGCTCGATGTTCCCGTAAGACCCCCTGGGCACTGTTATCAGTGATCGATCACACACCCTAAAGTCAATCAAGCTAAGACGCCGGGGCGCTAACTCACATTGTTGCCCCTGATCGGCAGGCTGCTGCACGCCGAAAGGTATTTCTTGATATTTGGAGGGCTCATTGTGAGGCTAGTAGGGCGAGTCGAGCAAAATTGGAGACAAAGTGTGGACTTGAGGGTCTTGGATCGGTGGGTCAGGTTGATGTTGCTGTCTGAACTCTAATTACGCTGCTATACAGACACTTTATCAGCATTTCCCACACCTCCCAAGTACGCACGGACCGCACATTCTGAACGCGACGGCTACAAGTAAGTATCACTACTGGAAAGTACATGGTAGGCTACTTGTTCTGAAACAAGAAGCCGCCGTTAATATATATGTTTTTCGCCTCTTTTCTACTGAGCATCGCTGTGCACATTATGTCCTCTAGCAATGTTTCAACCTCCCGCAGTTGTCGACGTGTCTTTTCAGCCTCGGCCAACTCTAGGCCAACACCAGCAACCTGAAGTATTACACCATGAACCTTACATACTCGGGTTGAAAGGTCGTTGAAGTGCTGCAATGTATCTCCGATGAATGACGTGCTGCGAGTGCATGCATTCCACCATCGGAGGTAAGTGTCATGAGCGTACGCTCTGCTTGACATGCCAATGGCAGAGGAGAGCTCTCGCGTCACTAAGCGAACCTCGGCGAGGGCATCCTTGAGCGCTAGTTGGTCAGCAGTCTCCTTGTCCGGGTTGCGGCTGCAAGTCAATTAACGGTTGTCAAAAGAGGTGTTGCGGGGGATGAAAGACCAAACTCAATAACTCACACTTGCTTGTTCGATGGACCCTTGGAAGCCTTGGTCAACTTTGCCTTTCGAGTGACCTTTTTGGTCGGCTTTGCAAGCTCATACCGTTCCCTCATCTGGGCGCAAATGTTGTCTCGATTTCTATGTAACCAAAGCGAATGAATTTGTTAAAATCTCAATCGCGCAAACCATGGTGTGAATGGCAGACGTACTTTTCATAATGACGCTTGCGTTTGGCTCTACCAGCGGCGAGACGCTCTTCATCTGTTGTGTAGAGTCGTGGACGACCCATGTTCAGTGAACAAATCGGGTTTAGGTGACAAGAAATTGTAGCGTGTTTGAGGTGCTGGGAGCAAGATCAAGGCATACACTCAATAAGCACAAACGCAATGCTTTGGATTTCGACAGTCTTCGGACTTCTATCAGACCTTTACTCACAAACCACTCGTAGACTCTTCCTGAACCCCGTCGAACCTTTAGTAACCTTTCGTATGAATAGCAGCTTTGGAAAATACATACACGCTCACACGAATACATCATCAAGCTCCCCTCAAGTCCGTCTAGTTCTCCGCACTTCACTTAAACCCCGTTCCCTTTTCTCATGGCACATACTCAAAAACCCTCAGGAAGCTAATACGCGGCATACATTTACGACGAGGAGCAGGGCACACACATTGGTACATTCACGGTAAAGATATTTTTACAAAAAAAAAACGACGACCAAGATAACGAGGCGGGAACGGGAGAGGCAACGCTACGAGTACGACTACATAGATTGAACAGCCGCTGCCTCCCAGTATCCTATTCACCCCGACGCCAGCCCTACCATCTGCATGCGGAAGAGGGAAGTGGAACAATGAGTCACGGGTCAGGAAGACAAGTATATCACTACACTAACCTAGGGGAGCCGAGCGTGATTGCCACGGCGGATGGTCCCGCGCATGACGGCGCGCCCCTCGGCGACGGTGGCGATGGCGCGGTAGACCGCTCCCGAGACCCCCGTGACAATGGGAGAGGTGTTTTCCCTGCAACAATTGACTATGAGCCTCTCAATAAATATACTATAGCGAGATAGGACTTGCCATCCGGAAAATATTCCAATATCCCGCCCACGGGTCACAACATAGAAGGGCCCGACTTCGTCGTCGAAGGGCACGGAGTACATGGCGTCGAGGCCCGCGTTGGAGTAGTTGGCGTACGGGCCGGGAGGAGGAGGTCCTGCAGCCTGAGGCTCAGGCTCTGGGGCGGCGCTGGCGGCGCCACTGCTGGACGCAGGAGCCGGAGC
>CEMG01176891.1:0-14794 GCA_001179705.1 Baeospora myosura
GCAGGAAGGTGGAGTCCGAGCGCAGGAGGTATAATATGACGGTATTAATGATGTGTGTGGGGGTGGTGGTGGTGAGAAAAGATGAAGCGAGGGCTCGAAGTTGATTTTAATGAATTTTCAGTGAAGCCGTCCATTGCGTAACATGGCCAACTGGATCTCCGCGCGAACGGTCGGATTGTCACGAATGTAGATTTTGAAGGCTTCTGAAGACCAGCGTCCGATAGCTTGTATGATTGTTTCGGACAATCCCAAGCTAGCGTACCAAGTAGCTGACCCAGCGCGAACCGAATGACCGCCGTAATCGCGGCTGAGAAGATCGAAAAACCGTTTGTCGAACCATGATCTGGTTGGAAGACTCCCATCTTCACGAAGAAAAAGGAGGGGTGCAGCACCGTGAAGTTTGTCCCGCCGTTGTAGGTATTTGTGAAGGAGCGAAACAGGATCAACAACTTCTTGAGGCGCCAATAAGATGTCCGTACCGCGATAGAACCGATCTCCTTTGTGATAAGGAAGACGGTACTGTGCATAACCGTCGTGGAATGTCACCGAGGATCTCTTGATGATTTGGCGATATATGACCTTGTTAGGACTCTTCTGAATCAATTCGCCGGAACGGTGACAGCCGTAAAACATGCACGATAGGATGGTGATGAAAAGAAGATTCTCGTAAGAAGGTGAGTCGATGTATCGTTGGTGAAATGCCTGGAGATGAGCCATACGCAAGGGTAGTTTTCTGCGAACCGGGTCTGCTCGTGCCTTCTTCGATCCTGCAATTGTTGCTTGCACGAGTGGGCTGGCTCGGTTCTTCTTGAAGTCGGGATAAATGTCTTGCAAGAAATGGCGGGCTCCGGAAAGATAACTAGGTCCCGATGCGATAAACTGAGAAGTGTAGGCAATATAGCGCGAGAGGGTGGCAGGAGTGGGTTCAATGGAAATGTGATGGTTGATGCAGAAAGTGATGTAGTCGCGTGCGCCGGTGGTGTAGCCACCGCGTGTTGATGCCTCAATCGAATTTATCTGGAGATACTCAGTGCGTTCATCCAGTTCCGACAGAGACATCGGTAGGCGGGCTTTGCGTGGTTTGCTTGGCCCGCCTAATGCCTTTAAAAGGACTCCCTCCATCGCGCCGGCAAGAGCTCTCTGGGTGGCTCAAACAAGTGGACGCGGTAGGAAGGGAATTGACGACGAAAGTCGTCAAAAAGCAAGCGCGAGAGAAGATCGGCTCTCACATTTTCTTTGCCGGGGATATGTCGAACGCGGACATCGATACCCGACTGAAGAATGATGGATGCAACGGCGAGAAGAGGTCCATTATGAAGCGACTCCCGCGCGTGGAGTGAATTGAAGACTTGCACTGAATCAAGACTGTCGGTGAACAGCAGAAGGCGCTTTGGGGGTTTCTTCATTGAGGCTGCGTGGTGTATGGCTGACAAGATAGCAACTAGCTCCAAAAAGAAGATGTCGACTTTGGTTTCTGAGGTTGGTGCATGTAACTGATACACATATCCGTTCCCTGCATAAACAAAAGCCAGAGCTAATTTGAGACTAGCGTCGGTCCACATAACCATGTCTGCTTCTCCATCACTCCAGCGTCCATCATCGACGAAGAGAACCCCGATAGCACCTGGGAGTGTTGTCCTAAACCATTCAAGGTTCTCTCGAACTTCAACGTTGAGAGGAATTCCGGAATAAGGCGATAACTTCCCGCTCATCTTCCGATACATCTCAGAAAGAGCAGGTCGTCCCCAAGGGAAGACATTTAAAGCCCAGTTGAGATGACCAGCCAGTTGCTGCCAATCACGGAGTAGAGGTTTGCGGTTGACGGTGCCAAGGAAAGTGGAAATGCGATCAGTGATGTCGGTTACGGATGTGGGAGGGATTGAGATGGAACCGAGATTGATATCAATCCAGAAACCGATGATCTTAAGGACGGCTCCGTGGTCCTGTTTGATGTCGTCGAAAGGGCAAGCAATATCTTCCCACAGGAGGAGGAAAAGTACTTGATTTCTCGGACGAAGTCGACCTCGGTAAAAGACGAGATTATCGGCGAAATCCCATCCGAAGAAGTCGTCCATGTAAACATGAAGGCCGACAATGTTGAGTTGCTTTACACCAATCCAACAAATGAGCCCGGATAAGGCACACCAAATCTTCGGTGATGCTCTGCTGCCGAAGATCAAGCACCGAACGATGTAGAGCATCTGATCAACTGTCACTACCTGGCGCAGTTGCCAGATAGGATGAGCAGGCAGAGTGAGGAAAGCGCCCTTGATATCGTCCTTGAAAAGTACGAGAGGGCGATCAGGATGATTGATTTTTGCTTGACGCATTGTCTGACCGAAAGATTGCATGTTATCGTATCGAACTTTGGCTTCGGCCTTCGGTATGCCATCGTTCAGACCGGAAGCAGCGTGATCGGTGATAACTCGAGATTTATGATTATCTCCCTGCCAGACGACGAACATGGGGGAGACCTTCATTCCCGGTAGAAGTTCGTCGATCTCTGGAGACCAGTGGCCGTTCTCCAGCTCCTTGTCTCGATGAAGACGAATAGCCTCGAGATCAGAATCTTCGGTTGAATAATTGCGGACTGGCTCCTGCATCTCAGACTTCCACTGCTCTCCGTTGTCTAGCGGCCAGTACCCATCGCGTAGTCCTTCCAGAACAGACGTGACGAAAGGTCGATTGGGATGATACGCGAGTTTTGCGGCGAGACGATCAATGTTGTAAGGGGTTGAAACTTTGATGTGATTTTTATATTTTTCCAATGCAGTACGAATTACAGGGTCAGAAAGAAGATGGGGTGGAACTGAAGGAAGAGGTGGAGCGTGTTCTGTGTAATGGACAGTCTGGGAAATGTTTGTATCTGGTGAATCGAACCAAGTCAGGCCTCTCTTGTATTTCGGACCTGCCAACTCGACATTCGCCTTTCTCTTCGACGAAGAAGGCGGCGCGAACGTCTTCAGGCCCACACGTCATATTGATATATAAATTGACTGTAAGTAGCCTTCAGTCGTGATACATCAATGGCTGTCGTCCCAAGGCTCAAATTGATATATCAGCAGGCACGTCTCAGCATGGGCGCGCACGGCCCCAGATCCTCCCGCTCACTACACACCCGCTCTGTACCGCTCTGTGGTCCGTGCACCAATCCCCTTTTGTCGTGCGCCAACTAACTCTTTCAGGCTCCAATTCAACCTGGTTCTGTGCCATGTGGGACCATCTCTGAATCAGTACGATCATTCATGCCAGTCGGGGAAAGGATCGAGATACCGCCATGTGGGAGGGATCCTGACTCGGTCAGAATGTAACCAGGCACCGGGGTCTCCAGGATCTGGCGAAATGTGGTGCGTATGTTTTGCGTATGTTTTGGTTCTCAAAAGATTTCCGGAAATTTTCCAGTACCTACGCCCTCAGCATACGTTCAGCCAAGATAGACAGCCTTGATTCGGTCAAATGGCAGCTCAATTATCTCAGGACAACCCTCCGTATGTTTTTCTCACCGAATTCTGCCCCGCAATTTTTTTTTGCTCTGTACGTAGCTCTATCTACCTTTTCTAGTCTATCAGTCAGTATCGTATACTAGACATTTGCGTGTTCAATCAAATCCTCCGTATGTTTTTTCTCCCCCGTTTTCCCTGAAAATTCTCGCGCCATTATTCCTTGAAACGAGAGATCACTTCCGAGTCGCCTTTGCGACGCTGTCAGTCAGGGGCACAGTGTTGTAGCCGTTTTCAGCCGTCTCAATTCATATCAACCACAGGGATGATATACCTCTTCACACGTCACATCCGAGTCGTACGCGAAAGTCTCAAGATTTTTAAATAAATTAATTTTTCAGCTATTTACAAGAAACCGGAAGCGCAGGCGTCAGTACGATACAAGATAGATTCTACAAAATATTCACAACACTACTATAGCCTGTCAGTCCGTCTTCAATGCTTCTTCCTTCTCTTGAGCGAACTGTGCATGATTTAGTCACGCAATCCAAAAGGGGTAGAGGGAAAGAGCAAGCTTACGATGTTTTGCCTCCGTCGGGCACGGCACCTTTCTCTTTACGCTTGCGGGAAACGGCAGGCTCGTCGATACCGCCGTCCCGCTCTGTCAACGCCACCACCTCCCTCGAAGCTGCTGGTTTCCGCTGACGTTGAGCCCTGGGCTGCACCCCTTCCACCGGCAACGCTTCGTTGCTTTTTGAGTGCTTCTTCGCCTTCGAAGATGGGGCAGGAGCGACGGGCGCCGTCTTCTTTGTAGGGACAGGCCTTGGAGTTGGGCGAGGCGGAACTGGTGATGTAGTTTTTGCAGGCGGCGCTGGAATCGGCCGCGGTTCGATTACCGCGGTTGCTGTCTGAGCGGCGGACGGAGACTGGGGTGGCGGTGTCGCGGCTGAGGCTGTCTGAGCGGCGGACGGAGACGGGGACGGCGGTTTCGCAGCGGCAGCATATTTCGCGCGCATATCCATGGTGATTGCCAAAAGTTCAGGGTCGAGGACAGATTCGTCGAAAAAGTCGGCATCTGTCGCTGAGTCTGCTGGGTCTGCGTCGTGGTTGATATCGGCTTGCTCATCTCCAGCAGACTCAGGTGGCTCGGTTGAGCCCCGCGTGTTCGAAGTCGGCGGATCCCCCAGGGATATGAGACTGTCGGTATTGAGCTCGGGTGGGGAAACCGGGACTGCACCAATGGCGCGAGATTGGCGAACATCACTCGCTGTGAAGGGTCCGCGTCAGTCTCGAATGCATAGGCAGACTGATTGATGACTCACGATACACGTTTCTCAAGTGTGCAGCATACGAGACAAGCTGCGACTTGAACTCGGGGTTTGCCATTCCGTACGTGAGCCCAATCGAATTTTTTCCATGATGAATTCTGAGGGAGAGTGATTAGTGACAACAACAATGCACGTTAAAGAAAGAGACGTACGCTATTGTTCGTATTTTGCCTTCATTGGTCGGATCCGGTCCTCCCGCAATCACGGTCACCGACCAGCCAGTCTGGGCCCCGATCTCCCGGCAGAACTCATCGATGGCCACAGGGGCTAGCTCGATCGCGCTGCGGAGCACATGTCAGCCTTGCATTCGCTCGGTAGAAGTTCAAGAATCGAACGAAACTTACTCGGCAAAATCTCTGGGCGTGTATTCAGCAGGCAGTGTCGCCGCCTCTTTCTGTTCCTCCAACTCCTGGAGGATAGCGGCCTTTACCTCCTCTGACTCAAGCTCATACTCGTCGCGTGTGGTCTGCTTGACCACTTGCAAGACCTGCCTCTTGGGGATCTTCTTCTCCTTGACTATGGTGGAGACCTTATGGCGCACATTCGATGCGTAAAAACGCCGAGAGTATAATTCAACAGCATTGAGATGGCGCCTTCGTGGTGTTAGCGCTTTGCCGAAATTCAAGGACTTCTTCTTGACCCGTCCGATGAGATTACGCTTAATCGAAAGGTTGTTGTACCAGTTTGTCAGTTGCTAGAAAGGATTTTTAGATGCTGGTATACGTTAAGTGAGCATGTTCGAGTACGTACCTGTTTCTTGATAGACACTTGATTACTGTCGGTTTCTGGCCATTTATCAAACCATTGCCGTTGCAACTCAATCCAGAACCGATTGACATGTTTTTGTTTTTGCGCATCGGTAAATTTACTGATGAGAGCCGTGAGGAAGTCGAACTGTTCTGGGGTGGTCCAGCGCTTGGGAGCCATCTATAAGTATAGACACCATGATGAGCTCCCGGGGTCAGTAAATGATATATAAGGGTCTTACCGATGCAACACGCTATCAGGGCCAGGTACGATTCCAGCGATACGGCTCGATCGCTCCTTCGGAATTAAAGTTCCGGCAAATGCCTTGAAGCTATACAGTCTTACCAAATCAACACATTTAATCGTACCATTTGACCTTTCAACCTCGCCGTCCAACTCTAACTCAAACTTCAACCACAAATCACTATGCCTGCCTACCCCTCAACTTTTGGTCTCCCTCGCAGGGAACTAGGCCAGCTTCTTGGCGCCCTCGCTGTTGCCGGCAAATTGGTGCCAGAAGGCGTCGGTTAGTTTTTCCGTTATTTTGGCTCATCACCGAACTGACTCCGTTGATCGCGATCACAGAGGTGTTGGTTTTTAACTACGCGGGTAAGCGAGCCCCCCTTTTTTTTTTTTAGCTGATGGACCCTGCATGACTCACACGCTCTCCTTTTAGTCGACTATACGGTCCACAAGCCCGTCTTCAACCTCCACATCCCCCCCAACAAAGACACCTTTATTGGCCCGTATGCCGCTGATGCGGCCAAGGACATTCGTGTCCTTACACTCTCCATCAAGACGGTTGCGGATTTTGTGGCGCTCGCAAGGGCCGTTGGAGTTTCCCTCCCAACGTATCTGGGTAAGTTTTCAGCCTTTTATTCCCTCCTTTTGCAGTCTGCTGACCTCACACTCGTAGTGACGTTCACTTTGAACGTGAGCGGCGGTCGTCGCCGTCGCCACCAAAACCATGCGAGGTACGACAATAACCTCGGCCGGATGTACCCCAACAACGCTACCGACTCCGGCAGCGATACGGACAACGAGAACCCTGCCATTGGGGAGCGAGAGATCGTCGAGAACACCAGGGTCTTCGTATGCGAATCTTGCCAACATCGCAACCCTGCCCGGGCGGAGCTGCGGTTCCACTGCGTGACCAAGGGGCTCAGCGTTGGTGTTTTCTATGGGTCGTGAGTGCTCCCTCTATCTCTTCATTCTATTTACTCAACGTCACGCCAGGTCGCAGACCGATCCCATTGTCGTCAATGTTGGCGGTGCCAGCCGGAGCACCCACAGCACCTACTTGGCCGCTGCCCAGGCATACAACGACGCCGTCATGGCTACGTTAGCCTACCCCCTCATCAAGTCCGTGGAACTCATCTCCCTCCCCGTCCCTACCGGTTCCGCCTCCACCCCCGCCGCCGCCTAGTTGTTCTGACAACAAGGCGACGTCCTTCCATCCATCCTTTATATACCCAGTCATGGACACTCCCCGCCGCCTAGTTGTCCTGCCAACAAGGCCAACATGGCGACGTACATCCAACTTTTTGATACCTAGTCACGGACACTCTCCCCTTATCTACCTAGCTCTTCCCATCCATTTCCCCTCTATCGTGTATGCCGTGTGCTAGAGGTACCTCATATTTATCTACGTCGCCTTTTTTGATACTCGTGTCTGTCGTGCTCTTTAGTTAGTCGTACTCTGTCCTTACTGCTGCTTTGATACTCGTGTCCGCCGTGCTTTGTAATTAGTCGTACTCTGTCGTTACTGCTGTCGTGCTATTGTGCACCATCAATATATGTGTTATCCAGATTTTTCCCCTCGTGAACCAGTCAGCGGTACATTTACAAATGGGTTCACGTTGAGACGACTTCAGAGGTGAGTCAAAAGGATGAAAAATCGTACCACTGACTCCGTTGTTTTGCCCCTGAATTCCGATCTCTCGCGACGTGTACCAGTGTGCTCATAGAATCAAACATAAATTCAAGTACATGTAAATAAATCTTGAATAAATCAGGCAAACGCAGTCTGATACATAAGTCGCTTGGAGTGAAAGCTCGTAATGAGGGTACCCTCGACCGTTTGCATCCACATGTCCTCGAGGCATGCTAGCATCTTTCCGCCACGTCGAGAAATTTTTGCTGCCTCTTGATATTCGTAGCTCATACCCCGGTGATACAGGACAGCGTTTTCGTACGACCGGAGGGTTTGGTGGAGAGTAGTGAAATGCATCAGATGTGTGTCGAGTGAATCATCGTCACTGCTGTCGTCGGTGATGCCATTCATCAAGTTGCTCACGGCCCTGTGAGCCACCTTCTCAAGTAACTGCTGAGGAGACGATGTCGAGAGCCGCGCAAGGGTGTCAGCACCTTTGCAAGCATTGCGGATTGCAAAGACAGCGTCCGCGCTATGATATTCAATTTTGGGTCAGAAATTGCAACCTAAGTGAAAAACAGTACGCGTACCTGATACCCTCATTGACATACGGTATTTTCGAAACACCGCTCTCCGCAGCATCACCCCAGACATTCGGTGACTGGTCCCGATCGCTATAGCAAGATCAAAAGAAAGTTCTATGATGAGAGCTTGATTGGCGAGCCGACCACACGGACACACCTTTTAAGTTCCTTCCGCAGACGTCTACGCTCTTTCCGACTCAAAGCCTGGTCAGGTGGGGGTTCTCTACAGATGATACAACGTTATAAGATCATGGAATGAGTTGAAGTAAGAATACATACTTGCCAACCTTGCGTGCATACTTCTTCTGTCTGCGTGCTTGAATTGCCTCCTTGTTTCTAGAAACGGGTCCATTACGGCCAAGCAAGACGGACCATATGGAAGGAAACCTACTTGGCGTAATGTCGGCGATTCTTAGCTTGCTTGGCCAATAGTTTCTCCTCGCGGGTGCGATACAGCTTGGGACGAGGCATTGATCGAGATGTTATCTAGTTAAGTGCTTTCGATCTTGTCCTTTTGAGTACCCCTTCGTCAGACCTTTTCAAACAAGCCCTATACTCTACGAGACACTTAGCGAATGCGAGAAACATTATCAGAGGTATCATAGCAGTTGATATCCGTCTTCATAACGATGATCTGCTTTCTGGGGATCCTTATAATCTCAACATACATCTGCGACCACTTCACTGAGGCTGACACAGCCACCATGCACCTGCCTTATTTGTGCCGTTTCGTCACATCTCAATCTCAATCTCGATCACCAATATACGTTCCGGTAAGCTCTTGGTCTCGGGCTCTGCGTGCCTGCTCATGCTAAGTTTCCTTAGATGGCCGCTGGTCCTATCTATCTGTCGAGCACCCAAAAGGCATTCCTGCGACAATATACATTTGACTACAAACTTGCCGTCATTTTTGACAATCTGGATGGCCTCTTCAACGATACAATCTTTCCAGCATGGGTCTCGGAGTTTTCTCCTGTCTCAACCGATCCGGAAGAGGCTTGGAATCAGAGAGTATTGATGAAGGTCCGTGATCGCTTTCAATCGCTTTCTCCATTCCGCTTAGTCTTTCCGTACATCAGATTTTCTGGAGCTATCTCCGGTGGTTCGAATGGTTTGGGAAGGTTAGAAAGTAACCGCGCACGGTGGATCGTTTGCAATGTATCGTCCCAATAGCATACATTCATTCCCTGCTCCCAATTATCCACCATACTATGCCTCTCTCTACCTTGCTGGCGTGTGAATTAAGGTTCATAGGGTCCTGTACAGGCACCCTTAGTAAGCAAGCCACAGACTTGGATCGCACACAAAGTTGCGGAGCTTTTACTTCCAGAACCCTATCTCAAACAGTTATCTCCGTTTCGTCGATCGAGGTATGTTTCCCATGATCAAGATCGATATCTGATCGAAACATATCGCCCCTAGCACGGAAATGACATCCGAAATGACACCCTTTTATGGGGGTGACCTCCTATCTAACAAGAACAGCGAAGTCGCAGCTGGGATGAGGAAGTTAATCCTGGATCTGGAACAAAGCTTCGTGTGCGCGTATTACTACCGGGAGATGGGCCCATTCTTCACGAAGCTAAATGGGCTTTGGTTTGCCTGGTATCGCGAGCCAGACGACAATTTACTTCACGAGAAGGAAAAGGTACGCAATTCTTCAAAAACACCCCCTGCATGTATAACTAAGTCATGCATATTCAGAAACTCAAAGCATCCTTCTACAACCTGCACAAGAATGCCATGGCAGTCGGTCGATTCCGACTCAAAAGACACGTCCTGCCCGCCAGGTTTCTCACCCAACGCTGGGATGTACTTATGGATCGGCAATTTCAGTATTCCACCGGCGGCCTCTTTCCCCTGGCTGTCCGACCCCATCGCACCCTTGAGGAGCTTTTTGAAGAATATGCTGAGGAGCTAGGAGTTAAAGCGAATGAAAAGCAGGTCACACCCCCATCCGAGCCCGAGGGGAGTTCTGACGTGGAAGAGAAATAGTATACATATCTGTATCTACTATTGAATGTGTAACAAAAATAGCTAGCTAGCTATGTATATGTGCTTGACCCTCTGAATGTGCTATTGGGTGCTTCGTTCCTGGTCGTCCGAAACAGTCTGCAGTGTGTTGCCTACCAGCCTAAGCGTGGGAAGGTTGAGCCATCAATCCAACGTTCAACGTTCAACACTCAACTTCAACATTCACGACCTCCTCGTCAAATCTTCGTATCAACAAGACACCTTTTCTCAAGAGCCAGGTTTCCCTGCAGACGGCTTCATTTCTCATTGAGGTGTGACCGAGCTCAAGCCGACCAATCTTCGCATCGGCGAAATCAACTTTGTCATGTAAGTCTTCAGAATTCCACCCTTCCTGAATCGTCGCAAATGAGCTTATCAAGTGTTATCATAGTTCACCGACATATCCTCGTTTCACCGACATATCCTCGTTGTAATGTAAGTCTTTAGAATTCCACCCTTCCTGAATCGTCACAAATGAGCTTATTAAGTGCTATCATAGTTCGCCTTCCAATGTACACCGACATATCCTCGTATCGGCAAGACATCTTTCCTATGCCGGCGGAAACTTTCGTCTAGACACCCCAGAACATTCAAGTGCGCTGGTCCAATGAGAACACGAGGAGATGAACATAAAAGGGCCCTGGATCGTTGGTATGTACCGCATCTCATTCCAACCTTTTCGCTATCTCACGATGAGCAAAGTCTCTCGCACCCGACGCTCCAAGACAAACTATGATGAATACATTGACGAAGACGACACTATCGCCCCACTCCCAGACCAGATCCACGGACACACCGACTACAGCAGCCATGCAACAGGCGCATCTGTCTCCCACTCCACGTACAACACCCCAGCATCCCCACAGAAAAATCCTCGCAAACGGCCCCGTGACACTACGAATACCGTTTCCAACGACGACGAGGCCAGCTTCTCGTTTGACTTCCTCGATCCCAACCATAACTTTGACCTCGCCGACCTCGCCGATGAGGTGTTGCCTAGGAAACGCGGTCAGGGAGTATGTAGTGTTCGCTTGCCTCCTTTGTATTCATTTTTTAACCTTCCGCTATACATAGGACCATCCTCTCAAGATGTGGCTCCCCTTCATCGACACATACGTCCAAGAGCTTCTTCGGCTCGAGGGACGCGGGGATTTTTACTCTTGGTCCCGATGCGCACAATGTGGTGCCCAATTCACGGACTCTGACAACACGAGCTTTCAGTGTTGCGACTGCCACGATGTTCGTCTCGTATGTCAAGCGTGTATCCTTCAGAACCATCGCTTTCTCCCGCTGCACCACATCAAGGTATCTGTCCTCCCTCTCCTGCCTATTCTATATAACTAAATAAATTGTCACGCTAGCAATGGTCGGGCACTCACTTCGACAAAGTCTCGCTGAAGCAACTTGGTTTAAGGATCCAGCTTGGACATCCCAATGGCGACCCATGCAGCCACCCAGCCACCGCATTCAACGATGATTTTGTCATTGTACATACCTCCGGCATCCACTCTGTCGCCCTCAGCTACTGCGAGTGTCCAGGTTCGGAACAGCTCATGACCCAGCTCCTACGTGCCCGTCTATACCCAGCAACCATCTCCCAACCGAAGACAGCTGCAACGTTCGACGTATTGAAGACTTTTCAATTACTCAGCTTCATGTCGAAGGTCTCTGCATACGAGTTCTATCACTCGCTTGCTCGCCTCACCGACAATACAGGCACCATCTCGCCTCCGGTAAATAAATTGATCGTTGATTCCTGTTCCATCGTTTAATCCGTCCTTTCTCCCTCGCAGGATCGCTATAATGCCTTTCTTCGGATGGTGCGTCAGTGGAGGCACATCAGGCTCCTCAAAAGGATGGGGCGCGGGAACGATCCGACGGGCATGGGGGGTACTCAGGAAGGCGAATGTGCCGTTCTATGTCCAGCGTGCCCCTATCCTGATATCAATCTACCTCGGGACTGGGCTTCGGCTCCAAGGAGTCAGAGGTAAGTTCTGCTGTTCGTTGATTTCGTAGAATTTTTTGTGACAATATTATTCTACAGGTGGATGTACTCACTGTTCCTCGGCATCGACGCCAATTTTCGACTCAAGCGTTTGAACGTCTCTAGCGACGAACGTGACCCTGGCCTCAATCGAGGCTTTGCGTACATCGTCGAGGAAACAAAATTCAAGAAGCATATCAAGGACTACGGCGCAGTCATCGTTGATGATGTCAGTACGTGCAACAACCATGATGCTTTGAAGAGTGCATCGAAGCGCGGGGGTAAAGGGATTTCGTCGAGCGGAGCAGGGACAGTCGAATGTGCGAGGCACGACATGAAAAGGCCGCTAGCCGTTGGTGACTTGCAAAAGGGTGAACGGTAGAATATTTATTTTATTTCCCCCGACAATCAATTTCTAAACCCTTTATGATTTTAATCAGTTACGTCAATATGGACTACATGTTTCTCTCAAGTCTTCACTCGCGCCATCAAGTTCCCACCCGTATCGTCGTTTCATATGACATCGCTTGCCAGTGGTCACGAAACATATGGAAGAGAATTAATGTATACCCTCTTAACCTACATCCGCCAGCGGGCACTGACGAAATCATTGAACTCGTTTTCGTTATCCCAAAATTCCATCTTCCAGCGCACCAAGACAGCTGCCGAACCGGTTTCTCTTTCAACTACACACGATGGGTCGCCAACACCGACGGAGAGGCCCCCGAGCGTGGCTGGGCATCTATCAACGCGGTCGCCATGAGCACGAAGGAGATGGGCCCGGGTTCGCGTCGCGACACCCTTGATGATCACTTCGGGGATTATAACTGGCGAAAAATCATCACGCTTGGTAAGCTTCTTCCCGCTAAACGGCTATAAACACTTTCTGATGCTCGTCTCATTAGCCCCGACTTTCTTGCGCAAGATCAAGGAGGCAGTTGAGGCCTGCGAGGAGCAACGCGTCGGCTTTGAGGAATTCCACAATGCTATCGACAAGGCGTCGACGAAGAAGTGGAAGGAAGCGGTAGAGGCCTGGGAAGAGGATAACAGCAAGCCCAACCCCTTCGTGCCGACAGAACGAGGTACGTTACCGTTATATCTCAAAGTTGATCTCAACCACTAATGCCGGTTCCGCCTCCCCAGCTGCTACCCTGCACAAAGTTCGCCTAGCCCTTGCAGAGGAGGAGGTGGCTGTCCCGACGGCTGCGCAGCGCCAATATCACAGCGAAGTTTCACCCTCAATGATGATAGCACAAGGCATCGATTTAGAGGATCATCAGTACGTTCACCCTCCTCCCTATCTTAATTCAGCTGAACTGATTACCATTTTCTTTTGGCTCACTAGGCGTCGCCTGCGTACTGAGCTCGCACAACTCGGGCTTCACCCGGGTGATCTCCAACGTGCAAAGCTTGTCGAGCGGAGCAATGGGTTGCGTCGGCGTGTCGAAGCTTGGTGGAGCATTCAGGAGCTATATATGCCATCGGTCGCACGGTTGAGAGGTCGAGATGATCAGGAGGACGGTGACGCACCACAGGCTACCGCTCTCGACCTTTTTCTTCCCTCTGCCATCCTTACCCGAGCCCCCTGCGACCAGCACCTCATGGAGTTCGAGTGGCGTCTCCGCCACGCCCAGGCGTTCGAGAATCTCGAAGATTTGCGCCGACATCTCCTACTTCGCACCAAGCTATACAAGTTCAAGGATCGGTTCATTCAAGGACAGGCTCATAATCTTCGCTCTAACACCGTAATCGGGAATTTGCAGTCCAAGATCAACACTGACGCAGCGCGCTACCGAGGAACATACGCCGCTTTAGCTGCCCTTTCTGGTCCTCTCGAGAAAGTGGGGTGGCAAAATGAGCTACGGGTTCTTCTCGAGAGTGACGTACGAGGTTTAGGCGAGGATCTATATGGTGATGGAGTCAAGGAGCCGACATGGATATGGAAGACACACGGAACCGGGGACGGCGAGGAAGCAATGCAGGAAGGTGAGCATCCTTTCTTTCTAGTGGCATTAACAACATTTTCTTACCAATCTGATCTATAGCCCTTCGTATCGAATGGTGTAAAGCACGAGCTCGCGCACATCGCTGGGATGAGGAGTGTCAGCTGCTGATGGAGGAAATGCGGCGTGTACTGGTATTCATGTCCTGGGAGATGAAGGAATGGGCGAAGAGAGGTGATAGGGTCGGATTCCAAGACATGTCTGATCCTGCGGTCGAGGGGCGGTATGCGTATGCTGCACGTCAAGTAGCGATCCGGTCCAGTATGATTCAGTATTGCCAAAAGGTTTGGCACGATGTACCTGCTTATGTCGCGCTTTTGACCAGAGATACGGACACGCACAATGTATAGTACAGAGCAGAACTTTTTCGAAGCCGCAATGATATTTCGCAAATTTACAATTTCGGAACTATTCACATTCATGAGCAACATATGGGCCAGACAAGTTCTTGACTCTTCGTCTGATCGGGGACGATTAGGAAGAGGCATTATCCCCGAAACTGGACCACCCAAGCACCATCAGTTCCGGAATCTTCGGGGAAGCGTGAGGCGAGCGTGCGCTCCGGTAACAAATTAAGGCACCAAAATTGCGTCGGGAAAAGAAGTAAAGGGCGGGATCTGGAGCTTTGCCAAAGCAGCGAGCACGCTGTGGACGGTGTGGACGCTGTGGATGCCACTGGAGGCCTATCTGGGCCTACCGCGGGAATTGCCGGTCATTTGGCACGCTGATATATAATTTGAGGCCTCTAAGTAGAGCCATTTATGTATCACGACTATACGTTAGTTACAGGGCATTTATATATCATTATGCCAACCTCTGGTG